>JAPKLW010001586.1:0-101247 GCA_026898455.1 Plectranthus barbatus
GAGCTACTATTACTCCATTATGGCTACCCATCCCTACTCTGCTTTTTTTTTTTTTTTTTTGGAAGCATTAGCCATTCTCCATAGTTGAAAAAGAAATTAAAAATCAAAGCATTTAACCGGCCCATCCCAACACATAATTCATAATACAGGAAAAAAACTTTTTAAAATTGATATTTGTATATGTGTTACTATTACCAATCTGGCAGAGATAGGGACTGGTAAAACAGATTTAACGGCTCTGCGCGCTTTTCTGGACACCTTTCTGAAAACATTCTCCACAAACCTAATCAAAAGGTCCAAGCTCCTGTCCTCCTCTTCTTCTTCCTCATCGTCATCATCATCTTCGTCGATGTCATCGCCGTAATCACCCATCACCATACCACTTCGAGAATTCGCGCTCCAAGCGCGAGCTTCGTGGATCGACTTCCGGCATTCCTTTTAAATCAAAAGTTTATATTTGTTGGAATACTGTGAAAATCATGCTCTAACTAATTTTTATTTACTTGGGACAAAACCTGACCTCGAGACGGAGAAAAGAATTGCTGGTGAGGCAGCGCCGGGAATGGAGGGAAGCGGCGGCGGTGGGGGTATGAGGATTGATGAAGGAAGGATGCCGCAGAGTTGGAGGCGAAGGGGATTGAGGCTGAAGGTGGAGGGTAACGGCTGTCGCCGCCATAACACTGGCGGGAGGAGGTCTGATTCTGAGGAGTTTGCGCTGATTCACTGCATTGATGAATTTGCAAGTTTGGGGGACTAGTCTGGGATGTCGGAAAAGTTTTTGATATTTAGTAGGAAATTTTGTTTTGCTAAGGTTGTATATTTTCATTTATTTATATTTTTGGGAAGAAATTTTCAAAGGAACCTCTCTATTTTCTCAAAAAACCAAAAATTAAAAAAATAAATGGTGCCCTTACTCATTATTAGCCACTTCATCATTCGACACGTCACACACTACGGGTGAAATACATGGATTGGATTGGTCCAATCAATCAACCACTCTACTTTGCCTAACAAATTCGTTTCATTAGCTCACGAAAATAAGGAACACACGGTTCAAGGCCATGGGCTAAAAAATCAATTGCCAAGAACTACATGTAATTAAAATTCAACTTTACCATTAATATTATATTGTTAAATTTATTTGTTGATATATTGGTGTGTGTTCATGGTGAACATTAAAGTGTTTTTGGTGACTTATATACATAATCAAAGATGTATAATACTTTAATGTGAGACATCATTGTCGTGATATAATCAAAACTCCTAAGAGGCATAAGTTCTGTCTTGAAGCTTTAGATAAAAATTGTCGTGATATAATGCATTTTACCAATCCAGATAATTTTGATTCACCATTTGGTGGCAAAACTATTGTTTTAGGTGGTGATTTCCGACAGATTCTGCCTGTAATTCTAAGTGGTAGCCGCCAAGAAATTGTCAATACACAATTAACTCATCGTATATTTGGAATAACTGCATAGTGTTGACGTTGAGAAAAAACTATGAGAATTGAAAATGCAAGCTTTGGCGACGAGTCAAATCAGTTGGAGGAGTTTAGTAATTGGATTGCAAGCTTAGGAGATGGCACAATTAGAGGTGCTAAGGATGGAGAAACAATGATTGATCTTCCAATGATATTTTATTGAAATACTCTGTTGACCCTATTGCAACAATTGCTGATCATATATATGAGTTAAAATGTGGTGTTCTTAGATAATACGAGTTATTTACAAGAAAGAGCAATCTTGGCGCTTACATTGGCTGTTGTAGAGACAATTAACCAATACATGGTCTCGCTGAATGAAAAGGAAGGTCAATCTTTTTTTAGTTCAGACAGTACTTGCACTTCTGATTCTAATGGATTTATATTAGGTGATATACACACTCCAGAGTTCTTAAATACACTGAAATATTCAGAGTGTCAAATCATGATCTTTATTTAAAAGTTGGAACTCATATTATGTTGATCATGTCAATGGTTTGTACAATGGTACTATATTGGTCATTACTAAACTTGACAGTCATATATTGGAAGCAAAAGTGCTCACAGGTGATAATGCCGTGAACAAGATCTTAATCCCAACATTATCACTTACACCATTAGATTTTTCAACGGAGATAATTTTCACTGATAGTTTCATATGTCATGACCTTCAACAAAAGTCAAGGTCAGTCATTGAATGAGTTGAGTTATTTTTGAAGAATTCCGTTTTTAGTCATGGTCAGTTATATGTTGCAGTTTTACGAGTGACAAGCCGTAAGGGTCTTAAAATCTTAATTTGTAAGTCCAAGGAAGCTGAAGAAACATCTACTCAAAATGTAGTGTATAAAGAAGTCTTTCGAGATTTATGATGTAAGTTTTATTTTCGTTTTTAGAACTTTATGCCTTAAAATATAGTGCACAAAGAAGTTTTTCGATGTCTTATGATATAATTTTCATTTTTGTTACTTTTATGTACATAATTATAATGACACGGGTTAAATTACTAGTTAACTGATGTAATAATAAAGTTCCACACACTAATTGTGTCAACTTTGCTGATTCATTTCTCATTCACCCAAATTCAAATTTGATTAAGTAAATATATGACTGCAAGCGGAGATCAATTTCATAATATTTAATTATGATAAAACATAAGGAATTAACTCCGATCATTCCAAGAAAGTAAGCAAGAAACAAAGTCGAAGGTGAAAACAAGGGAAATGAATGTCGATATATAGCGCACATGTATAGTACCAGTGATTCTCCACCTAATTTCATTAAGCATGCATTATTCACCATGTTGTGAACTGATTTGATGAGGAAAGTTCAACAAAACTTTGATCCATACCACAATAAAATCTGTCAAGAAAACAAAGCAATGAGGCCCCACGAATCCGAGGCTTGGTTGGCTCGCTCAGCTTTGATTTCATTCCAAACACTTCCTCCTCCTCTTTATTTATATCAGCTATCTTGTTATTTTTATAATACAACAACAGCGTTTCATTTCAAAATTATTAAGCAAACAAATCTCACAAGATCATTTAGATAGATTTCAAAATATTACCATCACCAACATACACTGTTTTATACAACTGAAAATTAAAATTCACTGGCAAGGAAACATTAAGCATCAAGTCATTGCCTAGACTAGATAAACCTGCGACGACTGCCTAAAAGATTGCAGGGTGGTGAAAAGCTCCTCATCGGATGAATCACAGTATCGTGAAGCCTAGTTTGAAGAACATCACCGCCATGAGGTGGTGGCGCAGCACCATAATCATCGCCCAAAAACCGCGGCACCCTCTGAAATATGAGAGGGTTGGGACCCCTTCTCCTCCGAGGTTGAGGCCAATATGGCATTGGCCAATAGGGGGAACCTCTAACTCTGCTGCCCACCCTCCTACCCGCCCTCCTGCTCCAAGCCATTGAAAATGCCTTTTTCCAACTCACTTGCCCCTCTTTCCTCTCGTTGCTGAATTCCTCACCATATCTCAGCTTCCACAAGTCATCGTTCGACGCCAGATATCGAAGTTCAGAGCACACGCAGCTCACTTTCGCCACATCAACGCCCGGCAGGGACTCCAGAATCTTCAGCTTCAGTTCAGTTGGCAGCCGCATGAAGCAGGGAGGAAGCTCCAAACCAGCTTCCTCACATAAATCGATCAACAATGGCAGAGCCAGATTGTCCTTCACAATCCTCCAGAACTCAAACACTTCCTTGCTCCAAGATTCACCATCATGCCCACCTACATTTTCAATCACGCCACAATTCGCCCACACAACATTCAGAAAGGGGACTAACTCATCCTCATTCAATTGCACCCGATGCGTGCCTCTCTTCCCCGACCCATTCCGCAATGTCCCGTAGACATTGATGTATTTCCCCAAACTCTGAAACTTCAAGACAACACTCTTCGTGCCTTCCCCGCAGACACTCTCAGGCAGAGTGTAGAACAGAGACACCCTGAACAAGCCCGACGGCCAATCATTGCGCAATTGAAAACCTCCAACAACTACTCCTGCCTCCTCGTCGAAGGAGACGAAGCCCGACTCCAACATAACAGCATGGACGGCGATCACGATCAGCTTGTGATCACGTCCGGGGTCGTCACCCATCTCGGCCGCGAACACTTTCCTCAAGAATCCAGGCACAGAAAACGAATCGACAACCTCAAAAGATTCATCAGTATCGCGAGTATTTTCATCATCGACTTCCATATTACTCGCACCTTCCACCTCTATCTGCGTACCCGTATCTAGAGCTTCCCCTTTCTTAGACATCAGGGAATCGGAATCCCCGACTTCGGGGAGGGGATTATGGGGATTCAAGGTCGTCGAACAATCAGAATCATTAGCGCGCGGTGTTGGAGTAGAGCTGGTGGCCTGGGAAAGGGTATTTTGGGGAAAGGAGTGTTGCACAGAGAAATAGATAAGATCACCGGCAGCGATGCCGAGGGATTGGAGGTTGTCTGCGCCGTCGGATTGTAGGTCATCCTTCCGATTGAGAGAGAGGCGAATTGCAGCAGGGGACGGCGAATCGGGTAGGGTTTGGGAAACAATTTGTCGGAGTTGATGGAGAGTGCAGGAATTGGGGACTTGGATTTTTAGGGTTTCTTTGGATTGGAAAGGTCTGATTCTGAGTTTCATGGCTTCCTGTCGTCTGTGCGAAATGGATAGATAGATTTCACCGCCAGTGTGAGAAGCGAACAAAATAGACAAATACATTTATAATAATAATAATATTAATAGTTATTATTATTTTGTTTGTAGTTTGATGTTTTGCTTTAATCTATTTTTAGCCCCAAGATTTTTTTTTAATGAAAAATACCCTAAAGTATTGGTCAATTATAAAAAATATTCTAATATTTATTTTTCCTTGAATGATATCTTAATGTTTCATTTTATCCACAAAAAATACCTTCTACTATGAAAAATATCCTAAAATTTCTTATATCACTGAATTATACCATAATATTTGGTTCTGTCAATTAAATATATCCTACATTGCTAACGGTGTCAAAATTCAGATGATTCATACTTTAATTTTAATACAATCTATGTCACATATATAACAAAAAAAAAGGAAATGTCAAACAATATTTAATGTATGATTTATCAAAATCATTAACGATTGAGGATATTTTTAATTGACAAAATTAGACATTAGGGTATATTTCAGTGATAAGAGAAAAATTAGGGTACTTTTTATAATTGAGGGTATTTTTAATTGACAAAATGAAACATTAGGGTATAATTCAAGGAAGGAGAAATATTAGAGTATTTTTTCATAGTTTACCAATACTTTAGGGTATTTTTTTTATAGTTTTCCTTTTTTTTCCTTTCCAAAAAGTGTAAAAAAAAAATAGTTATATTTTACTAATGACACACGGCGTTTTAATCAACCCTAAAGAATGAGCTTTTATACTGGACACATAAAATGATCAACCTTAAAGGGTAGTGGTCGTGATAATTCTATCCTTCTAACTATATGTTGCTATATTAGTATTACGTCAAAAGTTAAAATTTATCATTTTTTGAAAATGGTGATTCTAAATACAACTTTTTTTTTCCTCATAGCCCCCATAAAAAAATATAAAAAGTGATCTTCCAATTATGTTTTTATAGTTTTAATTAAAAGATATGATATATTCAATTATATAATCTCCTAAAATAAAGCCCCTTAAACAAAACCCGTAAGATTTAGGATATCATCTTCTTCTCAAAACAAAAATATATCTACACTCTCGTTCTTTTCTACAGTGTCGGCGCAACAAACTATATGTTCTTCAACCTTAGGCAACAATTTGGTGGTTGTATGCTCTACAAAATTTATGAAAGTTTGTTTCTATTGCTTTTTTTTATATATAAATTCATTCAATTATTTCTCGTCATGTTGTTTTCTTCGAGTCTCTAGGAACCTACAATTAAAGTTTGAGGTTTTGGGGGATTTTTTTTTTATTTTATAGAATTGTATATCTTCTGTGTTTTAAGGATCACCGACTCTTAATCTTGTTTTTTTTCTTTAGTTATTAGTTTAGATACAATCATTTAGCTTGAAGGTTGTGATGATTACAACTTGATTTTTTATGACTTCATGAGTTCTATAATATATTATAATAAGGTTTTCTTTTTCGATTTCTCCAAATTATCGCCATCAGCCATCACATACTCTCTCTAAGGCCATGAACGACATGCCACTCCTCTTCAAATCTCTATAGATTCTTATCCATCTCTCTTATCTCTTTTTTGTTCTTCTTTTTTTTTTTTAGGAATCCATTAATGTTCTATATTGTATTATCAAATATGTGTTCCTATCTAAAAAATTAGTTAACGTGTGATATCTTATATAAATAAGTGTGTTTTCTTGTAATAAGAAAATTGCAATTATTTTGATTCCCTCTAGAGATGGATGTATGAGTATCTCTGATTTTATATTGTAACTTGTGAGGAGTTTATAGTGTTATTCAAGAATATAGTTTTTGCCTTTATTATATAGTGTTATACAAAAATATAGTGTTATACAAAAATCAGTATCACTTATTATTAATGTTTATTTATTTTAAAGTTTTATGTATGATCCTGTATGGTATGCTTTATTGATTTTCGCTTATTTATGAAGTCCTTTTGCTGCAACATTGATATAGAGTTTGTTTACTGTGAATGATGATGTATGCAGTACAACATAATTATCATGAAAGTTGCGATAAAGGTGATAATGATGTTTGGCAGGTGATTATTACTATTTTACTATAATAAATAAATTAATCCTGAAATTTTAAAACTCTATTAAAACTCGTTGATTGCTTTTTATATGTGATTTCTTATTTTGTTCTATGCATGATTATAATATTAAATTTTATAATAATTTTAATTTCACTTATTCTACAGATTGTGAACACTGAACATACAACGATGTTAGATTCACTCAACCAATTTTATACCAATAATGTAAGTTATAAGTATGCTTTAGATTTATTTCAAGCACAACAAATCTTATATGCAGTTTTCACATAACAAAAAATGTACTTGCTAATTCAAGAAAGTTATTTGAGCATAAAAAGAAATGTGATGCTTTTATGTCGGCTTGGAGTACCCTTGTTTTTTCTCCAATTGAGAGTGATTATGCTCAGAATTTAAATCTATGGATCATGATTACAAAGATCATGCAGTAGTTTTGAAATATGTTAAGGATACATGGTTAATACCATATAGACAAAGATTTGTTGCAGCTTGGACAGATAAAATTATGCACTTTGACAATTTGACATCCAACAGGTATGATATATTTTGATTTTGTAGTAATGTTATTTATTTATAATGTTTAATATGAGTTATTTATGCAAAGTCATTATTTTTTTAGAGCTGAGAGTGCACATGCAAAGTTGAAAAAATGGTTTGGCTCATCACAAGGAGATTTTGATAGTTCTTGGACCATAATTAAACTCTCTTATTGAATTGTAGACTTCTGAAATCAAAGCTTCATTTGAGCATAATCTAAATATAGTAGAACACAATTTTAAGCCTGCATTATTTAGAGAGTTAAGGGGATTGGTTTCCAGGAAGGCATTACATATGATTCTCATTGAGTTAAAGAGATCAAATGATATTGGGGTTGATATTATTTTGTGTAGATACGTTATTAGAAAAACAAATGGTTTGCCTTGTGCACATGAAATAGTTGAATATTTGAGAGATTTACGTCCTATTTCCCTTTCTAGTATTCATCCCCACTGGTTGAAATTAATTTGAGAAAATCTCAATCTAGTTGTGATTCATACAACGTGAGTATTGATGATGAGATTAATACAATATGGTTGCACTTTCAAGCTTCTGACCAACATGGAAAAATGGCATTGAAAAGAAAGTTAAGAGAATTAGGTAATCGGATAACAACATTTCTTACTCCACCGTTGGAAAAATCAAAGACAAAGGGTCGTCGATCTGATAAGGAAATTAAATCAACTCGTCGTGATCCTTCACACTTCAAAATTGTTGAAACTCTAATTTCTAAACGTGAGGTAGAGCTTAAAGGTAAACCACTGAAGGTTAGAAAGAATAAGGTAAAAAAGAGGATGTATATACACATAGAAAAGTTTGATCATGCGATGCATTTGTTGGGTTATTTTCCATCATATATACAAAAATATGTTCTCAATATAATTGATGCTCAATCAGATGGACACTGTGGTTTTCATGCAATTGCGGGTTTACTTGGATATGGAGAAGATTGTTGGCTGAAAGTTCGAAAAGAGTTGGTTGAAGAGTTATGCAATAATGAAACTTATTATGCTAATTTTTATGAATCTTTTGAATTTATGACTCAATTGCGCGAAGCTTTGTCTTATTTTAGTATCCCAGCTCCATATAAAAATTGGATGGTATTGCCTAAAATGGGTCATTTGGTTGCGTCGAGATATAATGTGGTTCTAATTCATCTATCTCAAAAGCAATGTCTGACGTATCTTCCTCTACGATCAAATCCATCATTGAAATCACAACAAAAGATAATATCAATTGGATATGTCAACGACAATCATTTTGTACAATATTTATACTACAAACTTTAATTATTAATGTGATAAGTTTCATTTTTTAAATTATGATTATTTTAATATTTATTTTTCAGGTTTTATTGGATGCTCATGCACCGATACCTTTGATCGTACCTAATTGGAAATACCTTCGACTTGAATATGCTGCAAGATGGGATAATTTATATTCACATCGTATCAAAGTTTCTTTGGCATTGTTTCTGTTGAGGTTTGATTTGTGATTAAACAGAGAACCTTTAGAACTTATGATAATCCAAATAGAACATGGCCAAAAAAAAAATCAATAGAATAAATGTGTTACTAAAAATAAGAGAATTTAGCTAAGCAAATATGTGTGTACAAGTGTATAAAGCCAAAAACGCGTGCAAAAATGAGCTATCAGCGACCCTTTTATAGTTCAAAGGAGCCTTTACAACCCTAGCTATCTCTGGGGGTAGTTCCGATCTTTATGGGTGCTGTTGGCGGTGGTCCTTGCGCTTTCTTCGGGTCCATAGAGCTAGAGTTTCAGTTAGGCGAGGGGTCCTCTCCATTGGTGGCGCGGAGAATGCGGAGGTGGTTCCGACCTTCATGGGGTAGTTGGAGTAAGAATCTGAACCTCCTTCCGAGCTTTGCGCGTCCTGGGATTTGGACTTCTTATCTTCTTGAAGGGTCATACGTGCTAGTTCCGGAGCTCTATGCTGGAGGAACGGGTTGTGGTCTGGACTTCGTGGGTCGTGCCCTACGGAGGCTGGACCTTGCTGACGGATCGTGGCTGATTGAGCTGGTTCCGCTGGGTAGGTCCTGGTAGGCTTGAGGGAGCTTGCTGGAACGGATCTCTTTTTGGGTCGCTGCCGCCCTTAATGGTCCTGGGCCTGATCCTTACAACCCAATCATTTTTTAGCCCAAAAGTTTCCAATAAATTCTGATAATTTGAATAAAAACCATCAACTTAGACAATTCATAAAGCGAGTATTTACTCATGGTGACCGACTACTTCACTAAGTGTGTCGAAGCAGAAGCTTTTCGCAATGTCAGGGAGCTAGAAGTTATTAAGTTCTTGTGGACGCAATTCTTGTGTAGATTCGGGGTGCCGAAGGAAATCAAGACCGACAACGGCACACATTTAATTCACAAGAAGGAGAGTACAAGAAGGATAGTACAAGAATTTTGTGATCAGTACAACATCAAGCTGATATTCTCCATGCCAAGATACCCAGAGGCGAATGGGCTGGCCGAGTCAAACAACAAAACCATCATGGCCTCGATGAAGAAGTTACTGAGGGCTCCTAAATCAAAGTGGGTCGACGAATTGCCAGGGGTATTATGGGCATATTGAACTACTCTGCAAACTACAACCGGGAGTATGCCATTCACACTTGCCTACGGAGAGGAAGCCGTAATACCAGTCGAAGTGAAATCAAGAAGCCCAAGGGTTGAGTTATCCGAGGAAGTAGGAAATGGCGAAAAGATCTTAAAGAATCTAGAACTGATCGATGAGCAGAGAGATCAAGCCTTATTGAATATGGCTCAAAGAAGAAAGCAGGTCGAAAGGTTCTATAACAAGAAGCTGCGTCTCCGGACCTTCAAGGAAGGAGATTGGGTGCTTAGAAATGTCTTCCAAAACACCAAAGAGAAGAATGCCGGAAAGCTCGCACCAGTTTGGGAAGGTCCCTACAAGGTTACCAGAGCAGTAGGAAGGGGAGCTTATCATTTAGAAGACTACGATGAACGAGAGATTGCGAATAGTTGGAATTTCAAACTGTTGAAGAAGTACCACTTCTAATAATGACATCGAACTCGTCGATCTTGCAAATACGCCTCTCTCACTCAGTTCTCCCTCCTTATTTCACTTAATAACTTCTATCGAACCAGTACTGACTTGAGCGTCGGAGGGGCGATGCTTCGGCATCATCCAAATCTCTCCTTATCTTGCAAATTTAGAATTATATGTAGCAGTTCGAAGTATGGATTCACTAAGTATGAATCCAACAAGTATGGTGCAATCAATCAAACCATACTTAACAACACACGAAGGAACTGAGCATACTTCAAATGAATTACGTCATCAGTATGGACTTGCAAGTATGACGTCACCAGCATAGACTTCCTAGTCTAGGTCCCAGCACATGAAGATAAGAAGAATTGCTTGAGGAATGTACTGAACAAGTACAAACTTTAAGGATTGGAGAAGCCTTAAAGTCTGCAAGCACAAAACACCAAGTTTCATTACCTAGGACAACCAGTCCAAGATTCCTCAAACTGGCAAATACTGTTGATACGCTAAAAGTTCAATCACTCAAACTCCTAACAATTCAAGAATAATATCAATCCGAGATCTTCTTATTTCGCCCACTAGAATACTGAATACTATAGTGTTGAGATTATATCTAAGTAAATTAAATCGTTGAGTAGTTTCCAATCTAGGCAATATTGAATCTAAACTAGCTATCAAATACAAGTAAAACTAAATGCTTCAATCACCATGATAAAAATGTCAATTCACTCAATGTCTACAAACAATCTCACAAACAATGCTTGAAATTCACAAATTGATAGGATGCACAAATGAGAGAAGAGGATATTGGTATGAACTTTGCAATGATAAAATGATTGAATGTTGTAAACCGACTTTAATTCTCCTAGTAATGATCAATCCACCCTACACTATCTAATGCCCTTAGTACCTGGTGAATTTGACGTAGATGAGATAAGATTCTCAAGCTGTTACGTTATTGAATCAAATCCTACTCCCAAAGGTTCGTAGATTATGGACCTACAAGCTATCCCCGCAAATGGATTGGGTCAAAACTTGTATGTAAACACACTAATCACGACATGTAGACCCGCATATTTGCTGCGATTTCGATGTCAACAATCAAGTAATTGGTTAGTGCCTACACTACTTGATTAGGAACAAGCTCTAGTGTGATGCAATTGATTAGGAGAAAGTAAACATTCATTCAATCATAGCAATAGATTCAAAACATTGCCCAACCAATATCCTAAAAGGTTTAGCCACTCATACCTTTTGTTGATTTCAATTCAATTACAAGAGAAAATGAATCCATTACAATACAAGGTAGAGAAGATATTTTCCCCCAATTGTTGATCTTCGTGGTTGGATCTTCAATTTCCTCCTCAATTTGCATCTAATTGGAGTGATGTTGCATTGATTCTCCATTGATCTGATGTTTGGAAGTGATTTGGAGTGAGTAACTACCTTTTCCCCTCGTAGATCTATCTAAAATTTGCCAAAAGTCCTTCCAAATTCCATTTTCTCCCCTTTTATAGTAAGTTAACAGCCTCAGAGATTGACCTGGATCACGAGAGATCATTCAAATCTGAGAAATCGCCAAAATAGCCCGTCCAGAATCGACTGGGATCAAACTGGATCGACTGGTTTTTGGCTCTGTAGAGCTAATACCGGTCGATCACTGTAGTGGATCGGTCGATATGAGCCAAACAAAGGCAAAAACTGACCGATCCCAAATTGTATGGGTTGGGATTTGGCTCTGAAATCTTCCCTGCTGCATCCTCTGCTCATCCGGGTCGATCTTTCCAGTACATGGGACTCATTCGAGTCGATATTTCAACGAAAATTGGCCAAACTTGATGAATTATGCTCCATTCTAACCCTACACAACTCAAACACCACAAAACAGGAAAACAAGACAAAAACAATCGAAAACATATGATATGGGTGTAAAATAAACACAAACAAGCATGCACACACATCGAATAAAAGGTCATTTACACACATATCATAATCCCCCAAACTTGAACCTTTGATTGTCCTCAATCAAAACAAAGCAAAGTCATCATTCTACCTCGTGCAATGCCTCATAGCTCATCTTGTCTATCTTAGCATGTGATAGTCAAACGAGATTATCACCTAACTTTGTGACACGGTTAATGCTAATGACTCAATCCACTGAACAAATTAGATAAAAGCAATGAAATGCACTCCCTTACGTGTTTAGGGACAATTCACACAAGCACTAGATCTCAAGCTCGATTTCCATAAGTTTGCATCCATTCTCACCACTATACTACAATGTACTAGATCCTAGAATCAAGAAGGTCTTTGTTTCGGTTATAACGTGGTTATCTAAAAGGGTAGGTGGTTTTAGGCTAATGTAGCTAAACTCCTCAAATTACCTAGAACCCCCCAATTATCAACTTCGAACCACTAATCCCGAGGCTTATTCCATTCTAAATTCTTTCTTTCCATTTTTTTTATTTCTTTCCTTTTCTTTTGTTTTCTTTTCTTTCAACATTTTTTCTCTTTTTTTTCTTTTTTCTTTCTTTTACATAACAACAACAACATTTTTTTTTGTAGGTGCTCATTTTTTCAAAACTTGCACCATTCCTTTTCATTTCCTTTCATTTTCTTTCTCTTCTTTGCCTCATCAAATGGGATTTCAACCAACCATCATACCAAACAATTCCCATCCCAATCTCACAATACCGTATTCACCTTCATACTCTCATTCCCCTAAAACTTTGTCCTAATTATATCAAATAAATTCTTCATTCAAGCTCAATCACGGGGATCAAAGATATGAAAGGCAAACAATAATCAAATAGAACACCTTATACTCCCGATATGTAAGGGAGGACTAGGAATCGATGGCCTAATATCATCATCTAGTCACATGCTCATGCTAATAGATCAAGAATGGATGCAAGTTCTAGATCTCTTGCTCTCAATCTCGCCTCTCAGAATCGAAAAGATATGACAATGTCAAGGCTCAATTCTCACGGATTTTTGTCAAGTCATAAGTATTAACCACACACAAAACTCGGCAATTCAAAAGGTTAACTCAAGCATGCTTTGATATTAAGATTCCGCCCAACCATAGGTTTAAGTAAAATTCGAACTTTACAAGCTAATCAAAGATAGATGTGAGAAACTCAGTGCTGATAAAGAAGATCCAAATCAAGTTTCTCAAACCAAATCAATGATGAATCATACAAGTACCTCAGATGAGGATGCCAGTGATGCAATCGACCTAGCTAAGGCTTTTGGTTCTTTGTCGATAAATTAAGCATCAATCAAGGGGGAGCTTCAGTAGATCAAAACAAATCTCGGTTTGAAGGCCAAATTGGAACAGAGTACCCAACTCAAATTCACCCTCCAAAAGATAAAGGTAGTCATCCTGAACATATCCAATCGGCGGTACGTCAAGAAGACCAAGGAGCTCAGGAGATGGAAGTCAACATTGGATAAGAAGACTCCAGTCAAAGTAACTTAGTTCAAGTTCCAGTATCGGGAGCAGATGGTACTGAGTATCCTGAAGATTTCATCCAACTTGTTGAAATCACCCAGCTCCAGAAGGCAAAATGGTTGAGAAACCATCCCAAAGAAGCCGTGCTGGACAGTGTCACCAATTCAGTTCGCACGAGACAAGGGAGCGCTTTGCTTACTTGTTTTATATCTCAGGAATCAGAGCCAACAAAGATTGGAGATGCTCTGAAATCAACTGACTGGATCAACGCTATGCAAGAGGAGCTTGTTGAGTTCAAGAGAAATGAAGTTTGGTACCTAATGTATCGATTAACTCATCTGTCAGTTATCGGCACCAAATGGGCCTTCAAGAACAAGAGAGACAAAATTGGGAATTTAGTGAGGAACAAAGCAAGACTGGTAGCAAAAGGATATGTTCAATGTGAAGGAATCTACTTCGATGAAACTTTTGCTCCAGTAGCTAGACTTGAAGCTATTCATCTATTCCTTGCTTATGCCGCCCGCAACAACTTCACAGTTTTACAAATGGATGTGAAGAGTGCCTTTCTGAATGGGGAGTTTAAAGAAGAAGTATATGTGGAACAACCCCAAGGCTTTGAAGAAGGAAATCAAATTTACAAACTAAAGAAGGCTCTTTATGGGTTGAAGCAGGCACCCTGAGCATGGTATGAGACGCTGTCTCAGCTTCTCCTCAAGAATGGTTTTCGAAAAGGCAAAATCGACATAACACTGTTCAGAATTAAAGATGGGTCAGACATCCTTCTGTTGCAAATCTATGTCGATGATATTATATTCGGATGCAGAAACTTGAGGATGTGTGAGAGGTTTGCCAAACTGATGCAGAGCAACTTTAAGATGAGCATGATGGGTAAACTGACTTACTTCTTGGGTCTTCAAGTCATTCAGTCCGAAGGAAGAATCTTCATCAATCAGAAGAAATATACCGAGTACTTGATCAGCAAGTTTTGTCTGGAGAAGACCAAGCCCTTGAGGATTCCGATGAGCCCAAGTGCTCAGATCAATCTTGATGAAGAAGGTGAAGCAATCAACCTAACAACATACAAAGGCCTTATTGGGTCACTCCTATACTTAACTGCCAATAGGCCAAATATCTCCTACTCAGTTGGAGTATGTGCGAGGTTTTAAGCCAATCCAAAGAAATCGCTCACGGAGGCTACCATACAAATAGTTAAATACCTCAAAGGGACAGAGTCACTAGGTATTTGGGCCACTGCCTATGGCATCCGAAGAAGTTGAAACTTACTCTGACCAAGTTTCGAACGAACTTGCTAAAGAAAACCAACTTCTGGTTTTCACAATTAGAAGACTTCTGAAGGACGAATGCAGAATTAAACTGAGTTTCAACTCTCAGTTTAGCAACTGACTCTTAGTCAGTTTGGGATTTCGAAAGGCAGGATTTTGAATTCTAAAGGCGATCGCTGCGGTTACATCACTATTAATACGTATCTTGCATCGATGTATCGGGATTCGACACATGGATAATAATCCTTCCTACATCGCTCCAGTCAAATCCCGAATGCACATCACGAGGCAACGTATCTCAATCGTCGCCGAATATCAGGAAACTGAAAGGTCACAAGGTACACCTACCTTTTCAAATGACTTTTCTCTCTGCTATAAATAGGGTTCATATGTTTCCTCTGTGAAACACTTTTCTCCTTCGTCCATTGTCGAACCCTTCCTTCCAAGTTTATACTTTGTCTTCTACCATAACTTCCCTTAGATCTGGAAAAATGGCGTTAGAGCCCAAGCCTCCAGACATAAACTCACCACCCTTTCTGGGTGCGGTCAAAGTGGGGGAAAATAAGTATGAGAGGTGCAGAAGATGTCAGAAATGTGAGCGGAGCAGACTTAATAACAGACAGAACGTTAGAGACCTTCTCTGTATCGACTGCTTGTTTGAACTGCTCTAGGCTCACATCTTAATAGAGACCTCATTCACTGTATTAGATGCATAAACTACGAAATTAGCATATGCAGTCGAATGAGGATAGAAGCCTGGGGGATACAAGACATTCATAAGGTATGTTCTTGTCACTGCTGAAGGACTTCATGTCAATATCAGCACCAACATACCCCCAAAAAGCACAGCTGCAGTAAGCCAGCATGAGGGAATCCTTGGAAAGCTGGTCAGCATATCAAAACAGCGCCCCTCATTGCATTGCTTATGCTGCAACCAGCTTGAAGAACATCATGAAGGCCGGAAGCAGCTTAGTATAGACTTGAAATAATTCTGTAATAGGTTTCTTTTTGTTAGTTTATCCCTGTACTTGTAATGAAAATTATTAAAGGTAAACTGACTTGTTGACGATAATCTCTTTTTGTCGAACAAAGGTCTTCATTCTTCATACGCTGAACTTACACAATCCAGTTTAATCAGCAAGCTTCTAACCGTCTCCTACTTACGATTTAACTACTCTAAATTGACTTGAAAAATCAATCGAGCAATATCTCTCCGAATCTATAAGGAGAAGATCTTAAGTAAAAAGTTGTTTGTGAGGGGGAACATTTCTGAGTTTATGTGACTATTTGTCAAACTTGTAAAAACTCTAAAGTTATCCACACTTTATCGGCTTAGGTTCTAGATGGCTTTGACCACACAAAATAGGGGGAAATTGTTAGGATTTTTATTAGAGAAATCCTTCCTTACTTTGTATGTTTTGGTGGTTCAAAGACTGTAAGACATCTTAGTCAGTTTTTCAGAGTCTAGAGTTCAAATCTGTAATCTTTGTAATAGAACTTAGGCTGAAGACTGAACAAAGGAGAATGCTCAAGAACTGACTACTTACAAGCCTGAAATTTGGTTTTCACCAGGTACAACCTTAACATGAAAGTGAGATGGAGCACTCAGTATAAGGTCTACCATAATAACCAAGAGAAGTCAGTATGAGGGCTTCCCCGTACTAACTAAGGAGAAGTCAGTATGAGGTTTTCCATACTGATCCAGAGAAATCAGTATGATGACATTTTCCATACTGACTGTGGACAGTCAGTGTGAGGGTCTACCATACTGATCTAGGGAAATCAGTATGAGGGCTAAGCTGTACTGATTTTGGAAAGTCAGTTCGAGAGCCTCTACCTTCAATGATCGAGCTATTCGACAGATATCGAAGCTCAGTCAGACTTAGGCATTTAAATATGCCCAAGTGTAAGTTAGTATGAGGTTATCCAAACCTGGGTTCCTCAAACTGAGTTAGTGTATGGTACACAGACGCAGCAGAGCTGAGCAGGTCGCAGACCTAAGGCATGGGCTACAATTGAACAATATCTTCCATGAGTCTAACGTCTGGATTTATGTGTCTAACGGGCAGAAACTCAAAATGCCTTGAGGAAATCCTCTATAAAAGGGTCTGCACCTCACTCTCTAACGGTTAATGATCAACACATAAACATACGAGGTTGAAAGAACTCTGAGCTAAGAATCCTAAAGTCTTCACACGACAAAGAGGATCTCTCTACAAACTCCCTGAGTTTCCGTGTTTCCTTACACGAGACTTGAGCCTCCGACTCAAGTTATACTTGTAGGAACTGAGTCTACAATAGGAAAAGTGAATCACCATTTATTTTTAACCCCGGATTCATTTTATGGATATCAAAATAAACACTATGACAAATAATAAATGCCCTATGCATGCTCCTATTTAATTTAATTCGTAGATTCAAAAGAATACCTCAACTCCTGCGGATTGAATACGGCGTAGATCGTTGATGGTGTTCCTACAGATCTGATCTTCTGATCTGTTCTCTTGCTCGATCTGTAAATCTGGTGAGGATGCGCTACCGGATCTACCGCCGCCCACTCTCTCTCAATCTCTCTAAGGTTTCTGAAAAACTTCAAAACTTATGTGGGAAGAGAGATTTGATCTATTTATATAGATCTGGAGAATGGGCTATTAGGGTTTAATAAACCCTAATGGGCTCTGAGCTTGGGCTAGACCAGGGATAAAATGCAAATAATAAAATGGACCTCCTATTAATTAATTCAATGTTCAACCCTGAACATAATTAATTAATAAACATTAATTCATGCCACCAGAGAATTAATGCTGACCTACCCCTTTATTACAACGTTATTAGGAACAAGTTGCATTGACTTGGTTAATCCCCATATTCAAGGTTTCAGACATTCATTAATTAATTCAGCATATGATAATTAGCTGCAATTAATTAATCTCTTATTATTCCTGAGTAGTACCACTCAACCCTTATCGCTTATACTTGAATCAATGATTCAGCCTGCAGGACTTAGCATAATGAACCTCATGATTCCCAAGGAATGTCACCATCCTGAACGGATATGGTTATCTAAATCCAGCCTGAGGAAACCCCACACAAACTGCCATCACCCAAGATGCAGATATATGAGTACATGTAAGACTCTCCACCATGGCAAGTCAAAGTGACAACCAACCCATGTGTGCCCCTCAGCTTTCAATAGACTTTAGATCCGACCAAGTTACCGAGATCTTTACTCATTCATATGTCAAGAAGAATGGTTCATCTCACTGTTGATCCTATCAATACATTGAGATGTACCGGTCACACAAAGCAGTCAAGATAAACCACTTATGGACTTGTGTGCCGCAACCTAAACCGACAGCCAAACCAGAAACTGTCTCAGCTATGATAACTTTTTATATCTCGCTAGGTCGAACGATCTATACGATCTTCTGTGATCTCTTACACACCGTATGATCTCCCTATCGACGAGATAACTGGATGTGTTTGTTCGCATCGTATGATTGTTAATTCAGACATGAGTTGTTTATTGCAAGTCATTAATGATTACCAGTATATCAAACATAACGTTTCCCAATATACCAATCATAATGATTTTATGTATACCATTCCAACAATCTCTCACTTATACTCAAAGCATTATACCATTACTTTCCAGAGTATAACATGTGTCTATTCTAATATTGCCATTACATTTGGTCACCAGGTGGCCGGCATCTACCTCAGCCCTAGGCTACGAACATGACCCTCATATGCCTTCTGTGGTAAGCCCTTTGTAAATGGATCCACTAGATTATCCTTTGTGTCAATCTTCTCTATTAGCACATCGCCCCTCGCTATGATTTCTCATATGATATGGTACTTTCTCTCTATGTGCTTTGACTCCTTGTGAGTTCTTGGTACCTTAGAGTTTGCTACTGCACCAGCATTATCACAATATACCGTGATAGTCTTGGGCAAACTCAGAACAATATCTAACTCTTGGAGGTAGTTCCGAAGCCATTCTGCTTCTAAAGTTGCCACATACTCAGTTTCCATGGTGGAGTCCGTGATACATTTCTGTTTCGCACTCCTCCATGATACAACTCAACCTCCCAAGGTGAACACATAGCCCGAGGTCGATCTCTTCTCATCCTGATCCGCCTGGAAATCCAAATCCGTATAACCCACATGGCACAAATTCTCGCACTGATAAACAAGACAATAGTCTCGAGTTCTTTTCAGATACTTGAGAATATGTTTGACAGCAGTCCAGTATGCCTGTCCAGGGTTAGACTGATATCTGGCCACCATGCCCATGACATAACAGATATCTGGCCTCGTACATAGCATCGCATACATGAGACTTCCCACTGCCGAAACATATGGTACTTTAGCCATCTCATCCTTCTCCTCTTCTGTTGCAGGGCATTGTGCCTTAGACAGAGGAACACCATGTCTAAAAGGTAGCAATCATTTCTTGGCATTTTGCAAGCTAAAACGGCCAATCACAGTATCAATATAAGCATCCTGAGACAAGCTTAGCATCCTTTTCTTGCGATCACGCAAGACTTTAATCCCAAGGATGTATCCAACGTCTCCTAGGTCCTTCATTTGAAACTATTCGGATAACCATATCTTTATGTCTGACAACGCCTTCACATCGTTGCCGAATAGAAGAATGTCATATACATAAAGTGCAAGGAATACCACGCTTCCACTGACGCATAATCGGTACACACAACTTTTAGTTTCGCAGTGTGAAAATCCATAAGATTTAATCACATCATTGAAACATTTGTTCCATGACCGTGAAGCTTGTTTAAGTCCATACAAGGACTTCTTTAGCTTCCAGACAAGATGCACTTCACCATCCTTCACATAACCCTCTGGCTGCTGCATATAGATGTCACGACCTTGCTCAAGGTACCCATTTAAAAATGCGGTTTAGAAATTCATCTGCCAGATCTCTAGGTCCATATGTGCTGCTATGGCTAGAAGAATTTGAATGGATTTGAGCATGGCTACCGGTGAGAAGGTCTCGTCATAGTCAATGCCCTCCTTTTGACTATAACCCTACGCCACCAACTTAGTTTTAAAAGCCGTTATTTCTCCTTTCGAACCTTTCTTCCGTTTGTATACCCATTTGCAACCTATGGCCCTAAAGCATCTGGTAGCGCAGACTTCTGGTATACATCCATAGCGGAAATTGATTCAATTTTGGAATCCATGGCTTTATGTCATTTTTCCGCATCTTTGTCATTTATTTCTTCATCGTATGTCTATGGTTCGGTATCATCTAGTCCGTCTTCTAGGTTCAAGTCCGAAGACTCTCCCACGAACATATACCGTTCGGGTTGGTGAGGTACCCTCCCACTACGACGGAGCACTGGTACTGCGTCAACAGTTGGAGCAGTCACTTGTGGCTTAAAGCCTTGCACTGGCGACCGTGCAGTTGGTTCCATACCTTCGAGAGGTACACTCAATCTGCCACGGGGTTTTCCCAATGGAAGCGCATCATCCTCTGCAATTTCTTGGAGAATGATATCACTTTTGGATTTGTGGGTTTTCACAAACTCGTCCTCCAAGAATCTCGCGTTGGTGCTAACAACGATCTTCTGATCCTCAGGACAGTAGAAATAACCATCTTTTGTGTGTTTGGGGTATCCCACAAACAGCATTAGCTTGGACCTACCTTCTAACTTATCAGGTTCCTTTGACAAAACATATGCAAAACAACCCCACACTCTTGTCTTTGACACACTGGGCTTCCGCCCATGCCAGAGTTCCGAGGGTGTCTTAGTAACTGATTTAGAAGGTACCAGGTTCAGCAGATACGCCACTATTAGTAACGCGTGGCCCCAAAACGAAACAGGCAAGTTCGCATAACTCATCATGGATCTAACCATTTTAGGAAGAGTCCTATTTCTCCTTTCCGCCACACCATTCTGCTGAGGAGTGCCCGGTGCGGTCCATTGGGATGTAATCCCATGCTCTAAAAAAAATTGCGAGAACTCGTCACTGAGATACTCACCACCACGATCAGATCGTAATGATTTAATGGTCTTGTTTAACTTCTTCTCTACTTCCGCCTTGAATTCCTTGAATTTCTCAAAGCATTTAGACTTATAGTGAAGTAAGTAAACATACCCATATCTCGAGTAATTGTTAATAAAAGTGACAAAATACTTAAATCCTCTACGAGCTTGCATAGACATCAGTCCACATAAGTCAGAGTGGATCAATTCCAACACATCATTTGCTCGAAACTGACTTGCCTTGAAATGCCTGGTCGTCATCTTTCCCTTTATACAGGATTCACAAACTCGATGTGGAACTACCTGGATTGAATCCAACGTTCCATCATCCACAAGTCTCTTGATCCTCTTTAGATTGATGTGACCTAGTCTCAGATGCCATAGATATGTAAGATCCTCATCAGAAGATGAAAACTTTCTCTTCTTATGATTAAATGAGTTATATGCAACATTCACGAAAGATTCATGCAAATAAGTTATGATATAAAGAGAGTCTTTCTATATCCCACGACAGATAACACCGTTATTGCCATTGATAGTAACATGACTATAAAAAATAACTGAAAATCTATCATTTATTAAACGAGAAATAGAAATAAGGTTCCGCCGAAAATCCGACACATACAAAACGTCTCTTAAAATTAAAACATTGTCTTGAAAGCATAATGTAACATCTCCAACTGCTACTGCAGACACGTGAGCAGCATTACCCATGGAGATCATCACCTCGTCATCATTCAGCTGCCTTGTCGGCCTGAATCCTTGCAAAGTGTAACAAACATGATCAGTAGCTCCAGTATCCACTACATACGAATGGGTAGAAATAGATGCTAAACATGTTTCTGTTACAAATGCTAATGACGTACCTTGTCCAACCCGCTTGGTCAGACAATCCTTCTTCCAGTGACCAGTTTTGCCACAACGGAAATACTTGCCCTTCTTCCTCGGTGTCACAGTCTTCTTTTTCCCAGAACTTTTTCTTCCAGAGGCTGTCTTCTTGAATTTATTTCCAATCACCCCTTTAGCACCTTTCGATGAAAAAGGACGACTATCGGAAGAAACCAAGACGGCCTTTTCATATTGCATGACTGATTCTGCTGCCATGAGGTCACTAAGTAACTCATTAAGAGTGTACTCCTTTTTACTCATGACAACATTCAGTCTGAAGTTCTCAAAAGACTTCGGAAGTGAGTTGAGTATGATATCGACCTGGTCTTTGATCACTGTTATTTCTAACAGATTAATTATAGAAACAGTGGCAAATAAATTTGTAAACCCTAAGGTTATCGATCCAGGGGAATTGTGTGGGGAAACTATCCTATATACTAGCTATGATCCTAAGATTCATTGTTTGAGGAATTCAAAATCAGGGTTTTAACTTCAAAAATAAAGATAACGATACTTGAAAATTAAAGGAATTTTGAAAGCAAATTAAAGGAGCACAGATTCTAGGGAAGAACTCTTATTATGGATAACATGTAGGAGCCAATTAATTTAACAGGTGGAATACTGCAACAATGCTATATTTCCTTGTTTGGCAAATATAACTTAGATTACTAATTAGTGACTCATCTCCGCTCGGTCTCAAAGTACACCAAATTAGTCAATCTGATAAGCAAATCAGTTCAATTCCTACATCTAGTACATCTGTTTGGATAGTGTAGATCGTATCATGTATTCCTATTCCCACTATTAATATTCACCTCTCGGTCCTTCTATCAATAGCTAGACATCTAAATTAATCGTCACCTCTCGGTCCTTGAATTAATCTAGAATTATAGAATAAACACAGGAATCATGAACCTAATTAATTAATCCTAACAAGCATCCATAATATTATTCAAACCCTAGAACCCGCTAGGGTTTCTAGCCACTCATCGTAGATAGAAATCCAAAAGAAAACATATTAAATTGCATAAACATAAAAGAACTTACAAGAAAAATAAAGGGTTTCGTGTTTCCCAAGTCTCCAAACTCTCAAAACCAAATCGTAGAGCGAAGATATGATAAGGAATGCTCAAAAATCGAGTTTAGTAGGCTATTTATAGTGGTGGATGTGTATCCTATCAAATCTAGGGCTAAAGATATGAATAAATCCGAATTTCCTCGAATTTCCGCTCCAGCAGACATCTCGCGTTGATCGTGCGATCGTGGGGAATCCACGTCGATCGATGAGCCTTCTTGGTCGCCGTCGATCGATGCCAGTTGGCATCTGTCGACGCAGCTTCTCGCCCCTTCTGCGCGGTCTCACGGTTTTAGCCATAACTTCCTCCTCCGAACTCCGATTGACCCGATTCTAGTTGCGTTGGAGAGATAACTCAAAGCATCATCCATTGCCATGTGCCAAAAGCTCGAATTCCTCTTGTGGACGAAATCGTCACTGCTACTCTTACACGTCACTGCTTCCGGAACGGATTTCTCGTGAATTTAGGCCTAAAACCAGCAAAAACACCAAAACGCGCATAATACCACCTAATATAGACTCATGCACATAATATATATATATATAAACTCAATAAAACTACATAAAATAGTAGAAAATAATATAGATAAGCGAGTAAAATAATGAGCTTATCAGTCTTCCCCGTCAATATCGCCTCCATGCAACGTCAGTTCATCCATGAGGTGAGTCATGGAAACAACGTGCTCCTTCACTGAGCTACCATCAGTCATTTTACAACTCACGATTCCTCTCATGAGCTTAAATCTGACAGCTCTATCCGATTCCCCATAAGTAACCGTGAGATTATTCATAATCTCAGCTGCTTTGTCATAGTGCTGATGTTGTTGCTAGAGCACCTTAGACATAGTGGTCATCATGTAGCACTTGACTACATTATTAGACTTGACCCACTTGTCATAGAGGTTTCGCTCCACATCAGTTGACTCAGCAGTGGGGACAACTGGACACGGAGTGTTAAGAGCAAATTGATATTCCTCTACAACAAGGATATAATCCAAGTTGCGCTTCCATTCCAGGAAATTCGGACCAGTTAATTGATTTTGTGCCAAGATATTGATGACATTATTCATAGACATATCTGAAAACAATAATTGATTAAAGTAAGAACATACATGCAGAACATTGAAATAAATATGCATTGTAACCTTTCGATAAACCAATACAATTGTTTCCCCCAATTGCCTAGGTGCATCTACTACAAGCTCCTTTCGAAAACATTTACAGTAGACCCCCTAACCAGGGACATCATTCATGAGTTAGTACTCAGGCAACATCTAAGCATTTGACCACTATTCTAAATCCGGAAGTTAAAAGGATGATTTGTCATACATACTAGACCCATGACACATGCCTCTTACAACCTTTTTTTATCTCATTTAAAACAATCCTAGAGAACTTATGAACAAATAAAGTAAGCAGGCTACGGTCGTGTAGACGTCTACTCACTTCACTGTCCACTTCTCACATGTTTAAATATTTTATTTAGAAATCTCATCTATTAGAACTTATGACCAAATAAAGTAAGCAGGCTACGGTCGTGTAGACGTTTACTCACTTCACTGCCCACTTCTAATAAGAGACCGAATTGTGGAGGTCTTGTTGATTTTAATTAAAAAAATCTTGCTTAGTCTTTTTTCTTTTCAAAAGGTTCTTATGCGCACACATTATTTTATGATCTATAAATTATATCACATCTAAAATTCCATCATATTTTCCAACATGATTCCGGAATTTATAGACATTATTTAATACATAAAATAAATCACATAAAGCATGCTTTGAACAATAAATATTAAAGCAGTAACATGCTTCCCTATTATCTGCCACATGCTTTAAAAATAAATAATAAAAGCAGTAGCATATTTTCCTATTATTTACTAGTGCGCACATAATAAATCACATCATACGAGAACATAATAAAAAATATAAAAAATTCTCGTGGCCCCTTGATGCAATTACATGGGAAATAAAAATAAATCTATCTATTACAATGATTTATTGTAATACATATCTTCAAACTGGGCTCCCACTCTTTAATTTGAAATCTGCAATTCTGGGCTTGAAGAATAAAACTGGATTATTGGGCTAGGAAATTGTGAACCAGGGTTATCTGACCCATCCAAAATAATTAAATTTGGATCTTGGGCCAACCCACATCACAATAGGGTTTACACACATGAAATTAGGGTTTTTTGTTTTGTTTTTTAAACCCTAATTGCACAGCCAGGCCGTCGGGCCCGCGACCGGCCCATGCGGCCTAAACCCTAGCCCAGCCACCAACCATCATCTACTTCCTCCAGAAACCCTAGCGCCGCCGCCATCCCAGAGCAGCACAGACGCTGGCCGCGCCTGCGACCTGAACCCTAACGAGCGCCGCCCATAGTCGCAGCCTGCGCGAGCCCATGTCACAACTTCTGTCGCCGGAGTTGTGCACCACTGCGAGGTCAACTCGCTGCTGTGCACGCATCCACGCCGTGCGCCTGCTACCCTACGAGATCTACGACCTGCCATCGCTGCAAACCACCGCGCGACTCCTTCCTCCCGTTGCTGCTCTCACCGCCGTGCGCGCCTGCACACGACCCTCGCGCCTCAACAGAGATCCGCGCCGGCTCCACTGCTCGCGAGAGGAGGAAGAAAAATAGATCGAGAGCTGCTGCCAGGACGGCCACCGCGCGCGGCCCTATTTTTCGCAGAGAATTGCCGCGCGCACCACGCGGCCACTGCGTCGCCTACCGGTGGCCGCCGCCACGCGCCGCATGCGCACGGCTGCTAACTATTTCCAGCCACCGGAGAGTTGTTTTACCGCCTTGTCGCTGTTCTTGTTCTCCATGTATTCCGGTATGCAAATTGAATAAAATACAACAACAAATCTAGATCTATTACATATTTTTCCTATCAATCTAATCGCGGATTTTCTCGCGATTTTAAACCAAAAACAAAACCAAAGAGGGGCCACGAGAACAAAAACACCCGCGATAAATAAATCCCTCCACAATAAATTATATAACATGCATAAATTGAATGTCAAAATTTATTTTCCGACATAGCCATAAAATACGAACCTCGCTCTAATACCAATTGTAGGAACTGAGTCTACAATAGGCGACGTGAATCACCATTTATTTAACCCCGGATTCGTTTTATGGATATCAAAATAAACACTATGACAAACAGTAAATGCCCTATGCATGCTCCTACTTAATTTAATTCGTAGATTCAACGGAATACCTCAACTCCTGCGGATTGAATACGGCGGTAGATCGTTGATGGTGTTCCTACAGATCTGATCTTCTGATCAGTTCCCTTGCTCGATCCGAAAATCTGGTGAGGATGCGCTACCGCATCTACAACCGCCCACTCTCTCTCAATCTCTCTAGGGTTTCTGAAAAACTTCAAAACTCATGTGGGAAGAGAGATTTGATCTTTTTATATAGATCTGGAGAATGGGCTATTAGGGTTTAATAAACCCTAATGGGCTCTGAGCACTATTGGGCCAGACCAGGGATCAAATGCATATAATAAAGTGGACCTCCTATTAATTAATTCCATGTTCAACTCACAACATAACTAATTAATAAACATTAATTCATGCCACTAGAGAATTAATGCTGACCTACCCCTTTACTACCACGTTATTAGGAACGGGTTGCATTGACTTGGTTAATCCCCATATTTATGGTTTCAGACATTCATTAATTAATTCAGCATATGATAAATAGTTGCAATTAATTAATCTCTTATTATTTCTGAGTAGTACCACTCAACCCTTAAAGCGAGGCGCGACTGAATTTGAAGATTTAAGTTGTTCACTTTAATTACTCTATTATTATCTTGTTATCTTAAATGTTTTAATCATATATTATTTCCTTTGTGTACTTTAATTGTGCATTGTGTTTTTTTTCTAATTTATAAATATTTGTATTTTGAAAATACAACCGATTTCATCCCTTGCCATAATTTCCCCTATTAAAATTACAAATTCAATAAACTCAAAAAAAAAAAAAACTAAATACATATATTACTTCTTAACTATGTATATACATATAATATAAACATTCATAAAATAATTTTAAAAAAAAAATTAAAACAATCGACAATTTAAATGAAAAGATTATAATAAATAAATACTCCATCTGTCCCATTTTAATAGTCTCGTTTTTCATTTTCGTGCGTCCTACTTTAATAGTCTCGTTTCTAAAAATAGTAACTTTTTCATACTTAACAATAAAATATTAATTCAATTCTACACTCATATGCCTTGGTTATTGTGCCAAAAACAAATAAGACTATTAATCCAAGACGGATGAAGTAGTGTATAAATTACTATATACATTCATCTACAATATACATAATAAATAAGCTAAATTAAACAAAAATTTAATAAAATATGGATGGTGACAGACAAAAAAGTTAGTGTGGGTCCATTATATTGTGCAAAAACCGAACTTCAGGATTTAAAAGCCAGGTTTATGTTTTTTCTTCATGTTATCACTTGTAAAACATTCTTAATGGTATAAACCTAGTTTTGTTGGTTTAAAGCTGACTATTTTTTCACCATTACAAGTACTCTAATTTTAGAACCAACTTTTACTATTTTCTGCCACATCATCAACCTCAAAGTTGTGTAGTAGTTCAAACCCAGAAACTTGGATTTAAAACTTGAGAAAAAGCATACCATTGCAGGTAGGGATGTCAATCGGGTTAATCCGTCGGGTTTCGGGCTAACCCTATCGGGTTACGGGCTATTCGGTCCGGGTTGAATCGGGCTGAATTTTTTTCGGGCTAAAAATTCTTGAACCTAACCCTAACCCACCGGTTTTCGGGCTGACCCGTCGGGTTGGCAAGATTTACGAGTTTACTTTTGTAAAGATTTTCTTAAAATATTTTAACAACCCCTAAAACAAAATAAAAATGAAAATGATGAACCAACATAAATAAAAAACATCAGACAACAATATCTTTGTCAAAAAATAGTGATAAGTAGATAAAAGGTTGGCCAATCATAGTTTAAAAAAAATATCAATCCTTATATGCGAACTATTTTAAGTAATAGAAGTACATTCTTCAACATATTAAATGATAAAATTGAGATTATAAAATTAAATGTAGCTTTCACTTGGGTGAACATAGCAACGAGAGGCTTGTAAAGGTGCTTGAAAGGAAGAAATGAGTAGGCACGCTAATTAGGAGAGTGACGAGTGGAAGACAGTGAAAGTGGAAGAAAGGGAGGATTTTTCGATTTGAGGGTAATGGACTACGCCATTTTGAGAGATAGATGAGATTTTGTGTGACGAAAAATTAGGTTTAGAGAATTGGGTTTTTGGGTATAGTAGAATATTAATAATATTAGAAATAATGAATAATAAAATATTATATATATATATATATATAATTAAATATTGTCGGACCTACGGGCCGACCCGCAACCCACCGGGCTCAATCCGTTCGGGCCGCCAACCCGTCGGGTTCAACCCGTTCGGTTAAAAATAATTTTGGGTTGGAAATTTTTTACCCTAACCCGCATTTTAACCCATCGGTTTCGGGCTGACCCATCGATTTTGGGCTTTATTGACATCCCTAATTGCAGGTACCATAATAATCAATTATCTAAATAATATATTAAATGAAGAAAATTCTCAATATTAAATTTTTTAATCACTTTTGTTCTAAAACATCACATCAAACTCAATCTTAATTTTTAGTTATATTTTATTTGCTATACTTCTTATATTATAATATATATTATTATTTTTATTATTTCAGCAAAATTTTATGTTGTGCCAAATTTTCTTTGAAACTTTATTTATCACTAATTCATCTTATTTATTATTAAATAATACAATTATAATATTTTATGGGTTATTTTATAAATCGAACATTTATTTTTATAATCTTTGTATTTGATCTTTTTATTTTTATATTCTTAATAAATTTTTATATACTATTGGATATAAAATATATAGAGTGATTTTATTATAATTAGATTTATAAATAAAAATTAAGTTTATATTTTGAATAATTGATAAAATATATACAATTACGATTTTACTAATTATATCTTAATATTATGAAATAAAATATAAAATATTTAATTCATACAATGCACGGGTGTAAAATTAGTTATATACTCCCCTATCTCTATGTATTAGTCTCAAATGCTTTTGGCACAATAACCATGGACATAGATCATAAGGGGATTTAACGATGTATTAAAAATTAAAAAAATTCAAATTTGAAGCCAAATTTTTTAGATTTCAAAATATTCATGGAGGAGTTGATTTCATACAAATATGGAAGAATTCAAAATTTCCACTAAATCTATTTTATAAATAAAGTTGTTGCACGCTAAATTTAATCACGACAACCACAACAAAATTTGAAAGAAAAAAGGGATTGAAGAAGGATCTTTCTAATGCTACAAAGATGAGATCTTTCTAATGCTAGGAAACTGCAAAAATGGTCGGCCTATTAGGGTAAGATAATGAAGCTGTTACACACTTCAATTGTTGCAGGAAGATGGTTTCAAGGATATGTAAACAAAGATCAAGAGATGAGGTTGTTGAAGTGGTAAGTAAGAGATTTGGCGGAACCACACACCTAAAACATGAGGTAAACTTAGATAAAATTGAACAAGTTTATTATCATAGAAGAGGTACAATTATAGCCCTTGCAGATAGTATAAATATTCCTAAATCTATTGTGGGAATATGGGCAAAATTAGATCTAATTAGAGCTTACACAAATGCCATAAAACCAGATTTAACAACTCCATATAAACTGTTAAGGCTACATTTACAAGCCATCTAAATCAAAGCCTATGGAGAATGTTATTGTTGGTCCCAGATCATATTACGTGTAATGTGCAGCGGAAGTATAAGAACAATAATTTGCACTCTTAAACGCAACAGTTCAGTTTCAAATTTACAACACAGTTTGTAACCAACAGTTTTAAAAATGACAGTTTGTGTTAGCCAACAGTTTAGGTAACTAATTTACAGTTATAGGCTTTGAACAACTAACACTTCAACAACTTCAGAGAAGTAATGAAGGTTTCAAAACACAAGTGGAAACTGTATTATGCATAAAGTAAATAAAGCTGTAAATGATGCAGGATATTTATAATGGTTCGGAGCCTTAAGTCCTACGTCCACTCTTCAGAAATTAATCCGTTAATTCACTAAGTAATGAAGATACAATCCTCACGATCTATAGCCAAATGCTGTAGAAACCACCATCCACAGCAAACTGGATCACCCGCCCAGGTAGTTGTTCTTTACACCTTCTTCAGTTCCTCGAAGCCAGGTGGCACCTTGAAGTCTTCTCAGAACTGGTAGTCGTTGGAAATGGATTGAGGACAAACCTCCCTTCTCCTTCTCCGGTGGGTGGATGCTTGAGTTCTTCCCAATTCGTACGCTGGTTGGCAGTTGCCCGTGAGAACCTTCTTCTCCTTTCTTACTCGAAAAGTAAGAACACCAAGAAAGTAGATTAAGTCGAAAGACTTAATCCTCGTGTACACAAGGTCACACGGTGAATCTCTGAAGATTCCTTAAGCAATAATGCCTCGTGTTCAATAAATGAACCACAAAGTTAATGCCTTCTTGCTAGAGAGCTTTTAATGCTTTGATTTTCAAATTCTGCAGAGTGACGGCAAGGTTTTCAAGTGCTCGATCGAATATGTTTGTCTCTGATCCTCCTGCTATTTATAGTTGGAGATTTGAAAATAGCCAGTAGAGACATTTCAAAGGATGTCCAATCAGTGTCCATCCTTTTCTGTAAAGTAGATCTGCTCCTCTGCCTTTTCTGAATCATTGCCATACTTTTTGCAGGGGCAGTTTGTACTTGTTTTGTCAGACGCCGAACAACATTGTACTCCAGTCATAACTGAGTATATCTTCGTCTCTGATCAGCATCTTTCTTTTCACGTGTTTCTTTGACGTGAAACTGTCCTGGTCTGAAATTGTGGGTGTCTCTCAACAGTTTCTTTATGAAAACTGTGTCCACAGTTTTCTTTGCTATACGATCCTTGACATTTGAAAAACTGTATGCACAATTTTTCGCATCCGTTACTCTACATAGTTTTCCTCGTCCATTATCCTTGGCAGTTTTCTCGTCTGGACGGTTTCCTCTTCAAAAACTGTTCCACAGTTTTTGATAGTTTTCTTCTCTTAGACTATTACAACTCAATCATCCTATACAAGGATTACATGAGGTAATAACTCTAAGGCCTAAACTTTGGTATACAGTTTTGACACATCAAAACATCAGATTAAAGGTGGGATTTCTACATCCATATCTAACAATTTCCATACCTAACAATTTCCCCCTTTTTGATGTTGTCAAAACCATACCTACTAAGTCGGAAGGAAGATGCAGTTGCTCTGAATTTACAAAGTTTGAAAATCTAACACTACTCAGAACCGTGCTTCTTCCATACTCGACCTACTCTTAACTGATCTTCCCCCTAAATGGGAGAGATATTTCTCGATTAATATTAATCAGTTTAGAGCGATAGAAATGCTGATCACACTGGAACATGTGAATTCAGCTAAACATAAAGGTGAGAGACAATGAGCAGTTGTCTTCAAACCAACAGTTTTAGACTTTTCATTATATGTGATCGTTACAAATACATGAAAAGTTAAAAACTACGAAAAAAAGATACAAGACAGTTAAAAAATTACCCAGCTACGCCTGAGTATTGTCCTTGTGTTGGTTTGAAGAGTCTGCATCTTTTGGCTTTGAAGTAGCAGCAGAGGTCGAGGGTCCAGCTTGCATGGCAAGGCTCTTAGCTATGTCCATCATAAATTTCATATCCTGGTCTTTGACTTGCTACATTTGCTCCATTTGCAATCTGATCTGCTCATTTTGCCTCTTCATCAACTGCAACTGCAGCTTCACTTGTTCATTTCTCATTTCTTCCCTCTATTTGACAAAATAAAAAATTGTAAGGATCTGTTGATTCATCTCTTGTCTCATAACATCAAGGGTTAGATGAGGTGCAGCCACAAAGATGGGGTTGGGAGACAATGGTCTTTCAGACTCGACGAGTGCTCTAGAGTCTCCATTGGTTTGGCTTTGAGATGTAGCCTTAAATAGCTCTAGTTGAAGATGAGCTCTGCTGGTTGCTTCATCTTCCTCTTTTTGCTTGGCTGCTGCTGCTGCATCATTTCTTGCCTTCTCTGCAGCGGTCTGTTCTTCTCTTCTTTTGACTTCAGCAGCTATTGCTTCTTCTTCTTTCCTTCTTATTTCAGCAGCGGCCTCTTCTTCTTGTCTCTTTGGTTTTGCCTCTTCGGCCTCATGTTGTGCTTTCTCAGCGGCTTCAGCCTCTTGTTTTGCCTTTTCTGCTTCTACCTGAAGTTGTCTTTCCTCACCTTTGCATTCTAGCCTTTGGATCTCTTCTTCTTCTTTGCGAATTTTTGGAGCTTTCTTCAGAGTTGTCTTCAGCAGATTTGACTCGGGATAAACGCTGAAACTGTTGTTGGAAATGCAATTTCAATTGTCGTTTACGAATGAGCTCGACAGCTTTCTTAGTATTTTCTGCAAGAGTTATAGCACAAGAGAGTAGGATTGCTTGAGCTAGGGCTTCTTCTTTTATCCTTTGTTTTTCTAGCTCCACTTCTTCTTCTTTTTCAAGCTGGGAGAGACGTGTCCTGAACATTTTCTCCTTTTAATTTAGTTTTTGTCGCTGTACATCCAGTTGCTCAAGAGCAGCGTGATATTCAGTGATCTTTCTTCGAATGGTCTCCATATTCGATTCTTCTTTGTTTGTAGCAGTCTCCTTTGGAAAGTCACTTTGATCAATTCCCCCTAAATTCAAGAAGGGAATGCTATCTTGTTCTGCTTCCTTAGTTAACTCTTCTTGCTCATTGGAATCTTCAGAGGCGGTCTACCATCCTCTGGTTGTTCTGGTCTTTGAGATGCAGTTTTCTTAGAATCAGATGACGAGTTGCATATCATCTTTTCAAGATTTACTTGCTCATTAGTTGTGTAGATTCCAAGAGCCTCAAGTTGATGACGTTTGACAACGTCAATAGATGCGAATTCTGGGTTCAAGACTATCTCCAGTGGTCTGGAGGATTGACCAGCTCCTTCAAGTGTAGCATCGAATTGTAATTTCTTTGCAACTGACCTTATCAATCTCTCTTCTTTCCTTTTCTTACTCTAAGGTCCGTCCATGGCGGATTGTTTTCCTTTCACAGTTCGCTGTGAACCTTCTCCCAGGTTTGTTTCTACTTGTTTCCTCTTATTTCTTTTTCTCCTCTTCTCATGCTGTTGTGCTGAGGTGCAGTTTTTCTTAAGTTTCACGGAACCTTCGACAGTTCAAACTGGCGGAATGGCCGTTAGACTCTCAATCGTCTCAGCATCTACTTCCTTGTCCTCAAAACTATCGTGCCCTTCATCATCATCATCATTTCCACCGTCGTCTCCTTTATCTCTTTGAATCGAACGGTAGGATGGATCTCCGGTGAGATGAAATCGGACAGTATACGGTCTTCCCCTTCATCACGAAGACCTAGAATACTTTCAAGAAGGTAGCTAACCTTTAAACCAAAACTGACACTCGTAGAAAACTTGCCATTTTTTATGATGCCCTTGTTTTTCTTCGCATTTTCTAGCAATCGTCCAAAAATGTATTCTGCCCAGTTTCCTCCAGGGCAGTCATCAAGGACCATCATCAATGCGTATTTGGGATCGCTTAACTCAGACAAGGACCCAATGCCACAATAAATCATTCTCAGTGCGATCTCACCGAGTGACTTATAAAATGGGTTCAGTTTAGATACCTTGGTGGCAGCTCTGAAATTTTCTTTAATCTTTGGTTTCTTCCACTTCATCCAATGACTTTTCATTTCCTCCTTGTTAGCATGGTGGTAGCTGGCGATGTGGATCCCTGTCTTGGGTAGATGAAGATGTTGGGTGACAAGATCAGGATCAACCTTTATATCATTCGTTGCAACATTCGTCTTGAAGAACCGGTTATCTTTATCAAATATTGCATGTTCGTAGAACTCGGCTACGCAATGTGGATTGAATCTCCGGGGAGAAGCGGTCAAGAAATGCATCAGGTTCGCCTTTATGAGCTTCTTGGCGAGCTCTGTAGCAATCGCCTCGTCTGACGAGATTGAGGCAAAATTCGTCCAGTTCAAGATTTTCTCTTTTACGATGTGTGATGCCCGGAGCTATTTGTTGGTGAGGCCGTAAGCGTCAACAATTTGAAATAAATTGTCATGTGAGGTCTCTTCTGTGACTATGAACGGCTCAGGGTTATCGAAGGTGCTAGTTCTTTCGATTTGAGTTTTCTCCTTCGGCATGTTTGGAAGATGTAATGTGGATGATTTAGAAGACTTGGAGTAGAGACCTTGAGATTTTTGAAGATTGACTTGCAGAGAGTTGGGTGTTCAAGTGAGGATGTCGAAGACGAGGACAAAAAGGGTTTAAGAGATTTTGATGAACAATCTTCAAACAAAATTATAGGCTGAGATTAAAACCCCTTTTTGCATTGGATGACTGAGATGGATGCTAACATAGACGGCTGTTCACATCTTCTGGCACGCCGTTCAGGAGCGCATGGGAAGGTCGATGTGGCTCTGAGTAATACATCGTTGAGTATTCCGCATTTAATGCGACGTGTAGTCGAAGACTTCGTCGAATTTGAAAATTTGCGCCTTTAACTAAGGCAATTTTCTATATCCCATGTCTTCATAAAACTGCTTAAGATAGTTCAAAACTGTCCTTATAAAGAGAAATTGAGCAATTGTATCTCTTAGTTGCCAGTTATAAACTGTCTTTTCTTTCGATAGATAAAACTATGACCTTGACAGTTTGTTCGCGCAGTTTCCAATCAGTTCTTGAACTCCGTTCTTAGATTTTATTGTGGAGTCTGGGAACCGGTTATGATTGTGGATTTGACCCCTTTACTGACTCTCTGAGCACATAGCCTTCTGACCTAATGCCCATATATCCATTCTGTATGGCTCGATGCGGTTGGTGGGCATTGCATGCTGACTCATCGATTTCTTGAAGGGATTCGAGAACTGAATCACGAAGTCCGTTTGCCAAGATCGATAATTGGAATATCAAAAATAAATTTCTATGTCTATGATTATTCCTAGCATGCTCCTATCGATAATGCATAAGGGGGTTTATGCGGAATACTTGGATTGTAGAAACCTGAAGAACGAGTGCGCAAAGATTTGATCTTGATCTCTTTTCCCATTCACAAAGATTAATTCCTAACAGATAAAAAGAATTAAATCTATGAAAATTAATGAGTAATTTTTGAAAAAAGAAAGAGAGAGAAGAATGAAGACGATCCTCCAGATCTGATCTTCTGATTTGTATCCCAACTTAATCCGAATATCTGGTGAAGATTCTTTTCAGATTCCTTGCCCGGTTGAGAAGCAGAATTTCCTCATCGTTTCTTAGATCTTTGTCGATCACCACAACTACCAAAATATTGTTTGCTGTGTGCAAAATATGATCTTGTGGTGTGTTGTGATTTGAGAAACTGAGGCCTATTTATAGGAAAATAATGAACTTCTATTGGGCCTGAGTTTTCATGGGCCAGACCACAGACCAGAATGCAAATAGCAAATAAGGCCTATCAATTAATTAATTCCCATATTCAAAACCAGAATATAATTAATTAATTAATATTGATTCATTCCTCCAGAGAATCAATACTGTCCTACCTATTTGCTACCATGTTTTGAGGTACGAGTTGCATGGGCTCGGTTTATCCCCACATTTAAGGTTACAGACATTCGTTAATTAATTTAAGCACTGACAAGCTATTTAATTAATTAACATCTTATATTCCTGAGCCAATCCACTCAAACCTTTTCACTTATGCTTGAACTTAATTAGCCTGCAGGACTTTAGCATAATGAACCTTTTGAGCTGCTCAGGGAATGTCACCATCCTATACTGGATGTGGTTACCTAGTTCCAGTACCAGACAGTTATATACAAACTGCTATCACCCAAGATACAGATATACAAGCTCAACTAGAGTCTTTCACTGCAACTCAAAGTGATACACAATCTGCATATACTTCCGTACCTTCATTTATGTTAAGGATCTCATCAAGCCATGGAGATATAGATTCTTTTAATGTCAGATAAAAGAATCGATCTCAACTTAGGTCCTTATCAATGTGTGCCCCACACCAGCATACCGAGCCATCCAAGATAAGATGCTTATTACCGCGTATGCTGCAGCCTACACCGATAATTTATCCTGGAATTGTCTCAGCTGTGATAACTATTTATATCTCGCTAGGTGAAAAGATCCATACGATCTTCCGTGATCTACTACACACCGTATGATCTCCCTATCGACGAGATAAGAGGATAATTGCGTTTGTGACACATGTTTGTTAATTCAGACAGGAGATGAACATACAACATTTATGATTCCCAGTATATTAACCAATCGATCTTGTATATAATATACCAATCATAATGCTTTCAGTATATAAATCCATCAATCTCCCACTTATACTCAAAGCATTATACAGGTGCTTTCCAGAGTATAACGCGTCTAAACTAATCTAGCTATTACATCAATCATTCTACGTGGCTGGCTTTGCCCTCAGCCCAAGGTTACGTACATGCATCTCGTAGACTTTCTGAGGTAGAGCTTTTGTGAATGGATATGCTAGATTATCTTTTGTATCAATCTTCTCTACTAGCATATCACCCCTTGCTACAATTTCTCGTATAATATGGTACTTCCTTTCAATGTGTTTTGTTGCTCTGTGAGTTCGTGGTTCCTTTAAATTAGCCACAACTCCCGAATTATCACAATATACCGTGATGGTCATGGGCAGCTTAGGAATCACGTCCAACTCCAGAAGGAAGTTTCAAAACCATACTGCTTCTTTCGAAGCTTCAGAAGCTGCCACATATTCTGCTTCCATGGTGGAGTCAGCAATGCACTTCTGCTTTGCACTCCTCCATGATATGGCCCCACCTCCCAATGTAAACACATAGCCAGAGGTGGACTTCTTTTTGTCTCGATCTGCCTGGAAATCCGAATCTGTATAATCCACAGGGTACAACTCCTCACACTGATAGATAAGACAATAGTCTCTAGTCCTTTTCAAGTATTTGAGTATGTGCTTTACAGCAGTCCAATGCGCTTGTCCAGGGTTAGACTGGTATCTTGCTACCATGCCTACAGCAAAGCAGATATCTAGCCTCGTGCATAGCATTGCATACATGAGACTCCCTACAGCCGATGCATATGGCACGTTGCTCATCTTATCCTTCTCCTTTTGTGTCACTGGACACTGATCCTTGGAAAGATGTATCCACATATGACCCTTGAGACAAGGTCAACATCTTCTTATTGCGCTCTCGCAATACTTTTACCCCTAGGATGTATCCTGCCTCCCCAAGGTCCTTCATATGAAACTTTTTGGATAGCCACCCCTTTATGCCCGACAATACTTCCACATTGTCGCCAAATAGGAGAATATCATCTACATAAAGTGCAAGGAACACCACACTTCCGTTAACACATAGACGGTACATGCAACTCTTGTTTGAACATTGTGAAAATCCATAGGACTTAATCACTTCATCAAAACGTAGATTCCATGACCGTGAAGCTTGCTTAAGTCCATACAACGACTTCTTTCGCTTCCAGACCAAATGTTCTTCGCCCTTCTGCACATAACCTTCTGGCTATTGCATATTGATGCCCCTACCTTCTTCAAGGTACCCGTTTAGAAACGTGGTTTTGACATCCATATGCCAGATCTCTAGGTCCTTATGTGCTGCTATGGCTAGGAGTATATGAATGGACTTAAGCATGGCTACCGGTGAGAAGGTCTCGTCATAGTCTACACCTTCTTTCTGACTATAACCCTTTGCCACCAGCCTTGCTTTGAAAGCTGTAATTTCACCATTCGCTCCTTTCTTTCTTTTGTATACCCATTTGCACCCTATGGCTTGATAGCCATCTGGCAAATCAATTTTTTGGTCTACATCCATAGCCGTAATGGATTCTATTTCCGAATCCATGGCGATCAGCCATTTGTCTGTATCTTTATTAGATACCGCCTTGTCATACGTCCAGGGATTGGTATCATCTAGTCCGCTTTCCGGGATCAAGTCAGAAGACTCTCGCACGAACATATAACTTTTTGGATTGGTGGACAACCCTCCCACTGTGACGAGGCATCTGAGCCGTGTTAGTAGTTGGCACAGTACTCGTTGGTCCCATACCTTGCATTGATGGCAGTGTTGGTATTGCCTCGCCTATTACAGGTGGGTTTACCACAATACTGGGCTTTCCTGATGGAATCGCTTCCTTATTCTCAAGGTTAAGCGAATAGTCCGCTGTTTCCAAGGCATATTGCCAAAACAAAATTGGCAAGCTTGCATAACACATCATCGACTTGACCATTTCCAAAAGAGTTCTATTTCTTCTTTCCGCTACACCATTTTGTGGAGGAGTTCCTGGTGCAGTCCACTGGGACGTAATCCCGTTGTCTGACAAGTACTGCAAGAACTCCTTACTGAGGTATTCTCCACCACGATCCGATCGTAGTGTCTTGATAGTCTTACCTAGCTTTTTTCTACCTCAGTCCTAAACTATTTGAATTTCTCAAAGCATTCAGACTTGTAGCGAAGCAAATAAACATATATGAATCTTGAGTAATCGTCAATGAATGTGGCAAAGTATTCATAACCTCCACGAGCTTGCGTGGACATTGGTCCACATAAGTCAGAGTGGATTAATTCCAATACATCCTCTGCTCGAGACTGACTTGCCTTAAAAGGCCTGATCGTCATCTTTCCCTCTATACAGGATTCACAGATTTGATGCGGTACCACTTGAAAAGAATCGAAGAGCCCATCGCATGCTAATATTTTAATCCTCTTTAGATTGATGTGACCTAGTCTCAAGTGCCATAGATATGTTTGAGCCTCATCAGAAGAAAACTTTCTCTTTAAATGATTATTATTCTTGGATGAGTTTGCAACATTCACGAAAGATTTATGCATACAATCAATGATATGGAGAGAGTCAATCAGTTTGCCACGACAGATAACACCGTTATTCCCAATGATAGAAACTCCACTATAAAAAATAACTGAATATCTATCACTAAACAACTTGGAAACTGAAATTAAGTTCCGCCGAAAAACTAGCACATATAAAACATCTATCAAAATCAAAACATTGTTTTCAAAGCAGAAAGTAAAATCTCCAATGGCTACTGCTGTGACTCGCTCTCCGCTGCCCATTGAGATGTTAATCTCATCAAGCATCAGCTGCCTTGTCAGCCTGAACCCCTGCAAAGTATAACAAACATGATCAGTAGATCCAGTATCCACTACCTAAGAATCGGTAGAAATCATTGCTAAACATGTTTCCGTTATAAATACACATGACGTACCTTGTCTACCCGTGTTAGGCACTAGACAATTTACTTCACTTCGCTTACGTTTGCATGGCCTGGTGATGGCTTTTGCCTTATCTTCTTCATCTAACCTTTTAAGCATTTCCTTTGCTTCAGCAACTGCCTTGTCAAGAGCTGACAAAGTTGGAGCAAACTTGAATTCTATCATGTCAGACTCCTCTCGCAACAGGGCCCTGAGTAACTCATGTAGAGGAAACTCGCGCCTGGCACCGAGAGACTTGATGAAATCATTATAAGAATCAGATAGAGAGTGCAGGATGATGTTTATTTCTCCCCGCTTAATGATTCGTCCACCTCTCTTTCTATATTTCTTCATAATTTTCATCATACTAACAAAATGCATAGCCAACGAACTCCCCTCAGTCATTTTCTTGCAAACCAGGTCTTTCACAAGATCATAACTGATAGTTCGTCTCACCTTCCCATATACTTTCACAAGTTCCCTCCATATCTCAACAGCACTTTGATATTTTCTGTACTTGGGCCTTAATTTTCTAGAAATATTGTTCATGATGAGATAGCGAGTAAACTCATCAGAAGCTTTCCATCTTTCATAGAATTCTTGCTCACAGTCATAACAATTCCAATACTGAGGAGACAGTGGGTCCATGTAAAATATGCATGTTTTGCAGTACATAGTAGTTCCATCAGGCAAAATTTCTATTCAGGAAATTTCGGACCAGTTAAAGGGTTTGATGTCAAGAGGTTAACAATATGAGCAGTAGACATGTCTGAAAACAATAAATTAAAGCAGAAATTAAACATAGTCGCAAACAATTGAAACAATTTAATATTGAAACCTTATGATAAAACAATATTAATGTTTCCTCCAATTTGCCTAAGTATTACTATTGCAAGCCACACATGTGGACGTTAACAACAAAACACTTAACCAGACTGCATCTTTCAATTCCAGTCCTTTAATTCCAATCCATGCCCGGGTTCCTTAGACAAATGAAATTAATAATTGGAGACTAACTTAAGACCATATTATCCTACTGAGCAGGGACATCACAAATGAGTTATACTCTGGATAACATCTAAGCTAGCTTACCACCAAAGCCAACCCTCCCATATAAGGATCTATTAGAACACACCCGATCCCTATAATAAGGTTGTCTCATTTAATTCAATCCCTAGAGAAATTATGAAAATTCAATACGCAAGCTACACATGTAGACGTTTACGCATGAACTCCCACTTCTCACATGAATTAAATGTTTGTTTTAAGAAATCCTATCTATTAGAACTTATGAATAATAAATTAAGTAAGCTACACATGTAGACGTTTACCTAATAAATTATCCACTTCCAATAAAGGATCGCTTTGTGGAGGTCTTATTAAATAATTAGCTTAGTAATTTTAAATTCATAAGGTTCAATTGCACAGATTATTTTATGTAGCCATAATTATAACATTGGTAAAATTCTATCATGCAAAGCATGAACCCCGAATTTATAGTTATAATTAATTACACAAAATAAATCACATAGCATGCTTTAAAGCTGTAAATAAAAGCAGTAAACGTGCTCCTATTATCTATAGCATGCTTATATGCTGCGCAATTAATTTAAACACATATATCATGCGAAGACAAATATTAAAGCAAATAAAAAATGTCCTCGTGGCCTCATGATACGGAATTAAAAAATAATTCTATGTACTACACTTTGGAATTATTTCACAGATCTTCGACTGGGCTTTCACTTCTTGGACTGTGATCTGATTTTATTTTCTGAAAATTGGGCCTCCAAGATTTGATTCATCAGAAAATAGGACGACTGGGCCAGTTAACCAAATCGCGGGCCGGGCACACATTGCAAGCCAAATATCCCGCGAGAACTCGGCTTGACGAGCCACCACCAGCGAACCACCACCGCTGCCATGGACTCACAGGAATCACACAGTAGCCATGCATGCACGTCGCATGGCTGCAGCCCGTGAAACCGCTGCTAAGGCCGTCGCCCCTCTCGCCTGCTGCCGCCCCGGCCTGCGCTGACAGTCATCTTCTCCACCATCGGCCTCCATGGCTCGATGGAATCACGCAGGGAGCGCCACGTGAGAACCGCGTGCGCAGCATGCAAACCCTAGGGTTTGCATCGCTGCCGCGTGCATCGCCTCACCGCCGTTGCCGCCCGGAGAGCGCGAGCCTGCCGCCATCAAGCACGGAGGCAGCGTGGGTACCGCACGCACGCACGTGGAACCTAAGGTTCCGCCGTGTTGTGCACGCCCCTCACGCCCAGCCCACCGCCGCTCGCCATCCCGGCTAGGCTTCGCCTCCCCGCGTCACCGTCCCAGAACCGCTGCACCACGCCTGCCGGCCTATGGCCGCATGACTGCTGCCCGTCGCACGCGCGTGCCGCATGTAAGAAACCCTAGGGTTTTGCAGCGGCTGCGCTGCTGTCATGGCCTGCCGTGCACCGTCACCGCCGTGCTCGTGCTGCCCGCGACCGCTGTGCACGGCCTGCTGCTGTGCCAACACTATCGTGCGTCATCATGTGGCCCTTCGTTCTTCGTGTTCTTTCCTCATTCTTTGTGTTCTTCTTTCTCCATTTTACAGATTTAATTTAAAATTGAAAAATTACATAGAATTGCATCCTAATACAATTTTGGAATTTAAATCTAACCACGGATTTATCTCGTGGGTGAAAAATGAATCTTTATAAAAGGGCGGATTAAACCGAGAACCACGAGGACGAAAACATGAACGTTCAATCCATTAGACCCGAGGAAATATTAGGAGATGGCAAAGAGGAGGAGGAAACCGAAGAAGTCATTAGTGAAGAGATAATGGGTGTTCATCAAGTAGAGCTCGTGAAGGAAGGCACCGAGGAGACGGTGAAGAACATTGAAGGAGGTAGAATTGAGGAGCCTTCACTTGAAGAGATTCCAACAATACCGACATTGGAACATTTCATAGAAGAGGAAAATCTGACAATAAGCAAAGAGAATGAGGATAGGTTGCAGCGGGGAATGTCAACTTGGGAAGTAGGCAAGGTTGAGGAGAGAATGGTGAGTGCATTGGATGAATGGATCAATGAATTTCTTGAAGTGGGGATTAGTTTGGAAAATGGCTTAAGGATCACTTCGAAGAAGGAGCACTCATTCATGCAATTTGAGTTCGACAAGATAATCAATCCTCCTTGGAGAGATGAAAGGGGTGAAAATAAGATTGCCTTGGACAAATTGCTCCCAAGTAAATGCAAATTAAGGGAGAAAGGTGTATTAAAAACCCACAAGATTTTTGATAATGGATGATGTGGTAAGGTCGTCTAGCTACCGACGTTAAGGAAGCGCTTGTTGGGAGGAAACCCAACCAATTTTCTTTCTTTTGTTTAATTGCTTTTAGTTGCTTTGATTTTGAATAAATGTCTAGTTTGTTTGGTTTTGTGTTTGTAGGGAGGAACTACAAGATCAAGAGGAGTGACGATGCACCGTCTACCGTTTTGCAAACTTAGTCTCACTTGACTAAGTTTGGGGGGATGTGCCTGTAGCCGGTGCCTTGGTTTATTCCTCTCCTCTCTTCCTCCTATCCTAGGTTGCTTTAGTTTAGTTTAGTTGTTGGATATTGTCCCTTTATTGGATTCGATTCGATTTGGTTGTACCTATATTGATATTCTACCTTGGATGAATGTTGTGGATTATGCTCATCTTGATGATATGTATGGATATTTTCATAGGTTTGAGTTTGTTGAACATTGAATTTGATGGTATGTTTGGTGTAGCTAGTGGAAAAATGATTTATGTGTAAAGATTTTTTTTGATAGTGGAATGATGGTGGAAAGAGGTTTTGGAAGTGAATGTGGCTTATGCTTGCTATTGTTTGATATTTGATGATGGATGGAATTATTAATGAGTTCACATGATTTACTACTTCCTATTATGCATGGTTTGTGGTTTGGATTATTTGTTAGGTTTGTATGGTTGAGCTAGTGGATATGATCTTATCATTGTTGATATTTGGTTTGTGGATAGTTTGGTGGATATGAGAGCTTTATTGGTTTGTTTTATGCTCAAGTGTTTGGTGGTGTTTGTGTTGATTTATTAGGTACAAATAAGGTCTTGGAGAAGCGGTTCGATCGTGGCTACCGATGGGTAACGCATTCTCTCGTTCCTCTTGCCAATTAGTTGCATTGCATTTAGATTGTTGTATGCATGTAGATTGTTTTTAGGTTGTTGTGTGCATGTGTGTGTGTGATGAACCCGAACTAGACTTGAGGTTTGAATCATGATTTACTTGGTGAAGTTGGATGTTTATCTCAACCAATGATAGGGCAGAATCTAGTTGTCGAAGCATGTTCTAAGTTTAACTTTTGAATTGCCGAGTTTTGTGTGTGGTTAATGCATAGGACTTGACAAAAAGGTGTAAGGTTTGAGCCATGATTTTGTCATATCTATATTGTTTGTGAGTGGCAAGATTGAGAGTACGAGATTTAGAACTTGCATCTGTTCTCTATCTATTGGCATGAGTGTGTAACTAGGAAATGATCTTAGGCCATCGATTCTTAGTCCTACCTTTCACAACCGGAAGTATAAGGTGGTTGTTATCATTAATTAGCCTTTCGTATCTTTGACCCCCGTGATTGAGCTTTATTGTTTTCTTTACCTCCGAAGAATGTGGATGCAAGTGAAGTTGAGAAAGCTGGGAAAAAGAAGAGGATGAAGGATGTGCTTGATCCAGGTTTAGATATCATGAGTGAGGAGAATGAAGTCTACAAAGATCCGGGGGATGAAGAGGAACTTGATCAAATTCGTATGAAGAAAGCTCGAGTGGATATGGATCCACCACGAAGTGCAAGAAGGAAGCTTCTTTTCCCGGAGGAGCATGTGATCATTGATCGAGGTATGAGTTCTTGTTCAGCACCTTTTGACCACGATTGACATGAGGTATGATTGTTGAGCTTTCGACGTTAAACAAGCGCTTATTGGGAGGCAACCCAATGTTTAAATTTAGTTACTTTGCATTTTTGAATAATGGTTTGTTAGTGATTTTTGTTGAATAATGTAGTTTATTGTTGTGAAGGGTTCCTAATTGTTTGTGGTGCTACACTTTCATTTGACAATGTGTGTATGAAGGATAGAAAGGATGGAAGGCAACATGATCGGGATGATGCCGAAAAGAGGGCAAAAATTAGCGAAAGCAGGGGTAGCTCGGCCGAGCGGTGCAGGCTCGGCCGAGCTGGGTCGAATGCCTCGGGCAGAGGCCTCGCTCGGTCGAGCGAGGCAGGCTCGACCGAGCCCAAGCGTGCCAGCCAGCCCGCGCGGACAGACCCTTCGCTTGGTCGAGCCATCTCACGCTCGGCCAAGCCGCGCGCAATTTTAAAAGTTCGGTCGAGCAATTGCTCAACCCATTTGCATCTCGGTCAAAATTTCTCTTCTAAAATTTTCTCCCATACTTTTGTGCATTGAATTGTTCTTATCTCACCCTTCAATTTCTATTATGGCTAGCAAATGAGCACGGAGTGAGGGTTCTTCTTCAAGCGGACGCCCAAAAGGATTTGATGACGAGGAGTTTGCCAAATACAAGAAATTGGCGACGCGACAAGTTGTTGGCACCAAGTATTTGTGCCGGGAGACGTTTAATGCAATGAAATTAAAGGAAGATGTATGGAGTCTACTCAAAGGTGTTGGGTGGAAGAAGTTGCTCAAGGCGAATTGGCCCTGATACATGGATTTGTCAAGGGAGTTCTTGGCCTCAATCACTGTCATGAAAGGTGCAGGGGGAATTCCATTATCTATGAAGTTCAAAATCCGAGGTGAAGAGTATTTCTTTCAACGTGCTCAAGTTGATGAGATTTATGGGTGTAATCCAGAATCTGTGTTTATACACGAGAATGTGAGATTAGGAGATTTTTGGGAAGAAATTTTGGGTATTCCATCGGGTAAACATTTCAATATTAAGAATTATCGTGCTACTGCAATTAGGAATCCAATAATTAGGTATATTCATAAATTTGTTGGTGGTTCTGTCTGTGGGAGGTATGAGTCTAGTAACGTGATTACGCCGAAATTGTCTATGCTTTATGCTTTGATGAATGGTATTCAGTTCTCTTTGGGGGCTATGCTTATGGATGCATGGAGTCGGGGTGCAAGTACAAAAACTCATACTTTTAGTTGTGGAATGATTACTCCCATTTTTGAGAAAAATGGTGTGGAGTTAACGGGTAATTTTGCTCCTGCTGTGTATCTTGACACTCATTCTTTGCTTGCTGGGAGGTTTCTTGTGCCTGATCCTCGTGGTAGTAGTTATTACTATAACTTTGGGGAAAAAGTGTTGGAACTCCCTTGTGATGGGTTGACTACTGTCGAAGATTTGGGGGATCACTCTAACTGGTTACTTGATTCCGAAGATCACCAATCTTTTGTTGGAGTTCTTTCGCCTGATGGATTTTTCAGTTCTTTGGCCGAACTGAGAGCGCGAGGTGAGTTACTAGATGAAGGCCCAAGCACCCGAGCTCCTCCACAGCCCAGACAGTCTTCGGCTACAGAATGGCAGCAGCAGATGATGACGATGCTCACTAGAACAGCTGATACTGTTTATTCTTTGTCTTCTTCTTTGCAGGGTCTAGATACGAGGCTAGATTCTATCCATGATGATTTTTCTACATTCCGAGCCACCATAACTTTGAGGTTCGACAGAGTCGACCGAGATGTAGAGACCTTGCAGGAGGATGTTCGTGAGCTCCATCGCCGAGTGCCAGTTCCATATTCTCGTCGTCCTTGTCAGCCACCCCCGACAAATCAAGGGGAGTAAGAGCGCACCGATTACCTTTTTACAAACTTAGTCTCACTTGACTAAGTTTGGGGGAGTGGTCGGTTCCAGTGCTCTTCTCTGGTTTACTCTTCTATCTCTATCTCTATCTTTATCCTTAGTTTAGATTAGTTTGTTGAATTTGAATAACATTGGTCATTCGATATGGATATGATATTGATCTACTCTTGTTTCATTGTGGATTTTGGATGTTGAATGTGATTGGCTTTTACTTCTATTGAATGGTTGTGATGAATCATTTCGCGAGCTTGCATGAGTTGAATTCTTTCTATTTGGCTTTGGTGTGTGGATATGTATAATGGTTTGGTATGAATGGTTGTGCTAGTGGATAAATAGTATAATTTTTCTTGAGATATTGGTTTGTGGAAAGATTGGTGGATATGAGAGCTTATTTGGCTTTATTATGCTCAATTGTTTGGTGGTGTTGTATTGATGTGTAGTAGGTGCAAATAAGGAATGGAGAGCGGTTTGATCATGTCTACCGATGGGTAACACTTTCTATCGTTTCTCCTACCATTTAGTTTCAATTTAATTGTTCATAGCATGTAGATTGTTAATTAGGTTGTTGTGTGCTTGTCGTGTGTGTATGATGAACCCAAACGAGAATTGAAGATTTGAATCATGATTTACTTTGTAAGGCTTAAAATTTGCTTTGACCAATGATAGGGCATAATCTAGTTGTTAAGGCATGCTCGAATTGAACTTTTGAATTGCCGAGTTTTGTGCGAGGTTAATGCCAAGGACTTGACAAAAGCCGAGAGTTTTTGAGCTTTGATATTGTCATACTTTGATCGATTGTGAGTGGCAAGGTTGAGAGCACAAAATCTAGAACTTGAATATATTCTCTATCAATTGGACACGAGTTTGGTAACTAAAAGATGATCTTAGGCCATCAATTCTTAGTCCTTCCTTTCACTTCGGGAGTATAAGGTGGTTGATATCATAATTTTGCCCTTCATACCCTTGATTCCCGTGATTGAGCTTAATGGTGATATTTCTTTTGAAATTATCAGGACAAATTTTGGGGGAATGAGTGTATGAGGGTGAATACGGAGATGAGAGTTGGGTTGGGAATTGTTTGAGTTGTGATTGTTGAGGCAATAAAGTATGATTGTAGGATTGATAATAATCCTAGAAAAATGAGCACCAACAAAAATTTTGGGTGCTAGAAAAGAAAAGAAAAAAAAAAGAGAAAGAGAAAAAGAGAAAAAAAGAAAGGCACCGTGAAAAATGAAGGTGCTAGAAAAAGAAAATGAGGAAAAGAAAGAAAATGTTGAGAGTCATGTGATGAAAAAGCCTCAAGGTTAGAAGTGGATTGAAGACAATAAGTTTGGGGGTTTTGGGATATGGAGAAGTTCGTCACTTTAGCCCAAAACCACCTACCTTTTAGTAAGCCACGTTATAACCGAAAACAAAGACCTTTTTGATTTTAGGAACCAACTCATTGTAGTATAGTGGTGAGAATTGTTTCAAGCCTATGGAAATTGTGCTCGATATCTTGTAAATGAGTGAATTCATCAAGCCCTAAACACGTAAGGGAGTGCTTTCATTTCTTTATCCAATATTGATGAGTGGTTTAAGTCGTTAGCATTAACCATGTCACAAAGTTAGGTGATAATCTCGTTCGATAAGAGCATGCCAAGATGACTATGATGAGCTATGAGGTTGTGTGATGAGGTTTATTGATTGCCTTACTTTGTTTTGATTGAGGACAATCAAAGGTTCAAGTTTGGGGGATTATGATATGTGTGTAAAATGACCTATTTTTCGATGTGTGAGCGTGCATGTTTGTGGCCATTTTACCCTCATATCATATACTTTCGTTGTTCTTTTGTCTTGTTTTTGTGTTTTCGTGTTTGAAATGTTGTAGGACGTGTTTTGAGCATAATATGGCATATTTGGTGGAGTTTTGGAGGAAAATCGTCCGAGTTTGGAGTCCGAGGAGGTTAGGTTCGTCCGAGCGGAGTGAAAGGAGAGTTTCGGAGGCTTGGAGGAATTGCCCAGCCGAGCAAAGCAGGCTCGGCCGAGCTGAGCCGGGCAGAGGGCTCGCTCGGCCGAGCAGTGCAGGCTCGATCGAGCCATGCTGACAGGGAGCAGGCTCGGTCGAGCGGTTCTGGCTCGGCCGAGCCAGAACGTGCTTCCCAAATATGCTGCGGTTCCCAAGATGGCTCGGGCGAGCCATGGTTGGCTCGGGCGAGCCATGGTTGGCTCGGGCGATCCGAGGCCCTGTTTGCTCGCCTATATAAGGAGGAAAATCAGTTAATTGAAGAACTTTTGCCCAAAATTAGAATAACCGTCACGATACTTCTCCCTAGATTCATCTCAAAACATCTCCCCAACCAAAATCAAGGGGAATCAAGCAACATTCCATCCATTTGGTGAAGATTGAAGAAGGAAGAGAGGTAGATTGGATTCAAGGAAGATAACCGAAGAAGATTAATCGTTGACCTTGAAGTTTTGTAATGAATTCTTTCAATTCTCAATTTGTATTGTACTTAACTCAAGGTATGGAGAACTAATTTCATTAGTAAGTGTTGTATTACAAATATTGTGATGGATTGAATCGATTATGCTTGTTTATTTTCCTATGAGGGGATGATTTGCACTTGAGCTTGTTGTTGCCTATTAGGTGTAGGTAATAGCCAGCCTTTAGGTAGTTGACGTGAACGTTGCAGCCAACACGCGGACGGAATCGTCGTGATAAGTGCATAATCTTATAGTTCTAGTTCCAATCCATGTGCGGTGCTAGGATTGTAGGGCGATAATTGACGGTCGATTGGGAGTGGCTTAGGAGTTAATAACGTAGCTGTTTGCAATTCCTATTGTCATCTACCGCTAGTTATCCGTAGCAAGTGACTAGCGACATTAGAGTCGGTTGCTCAACCTCATAGGAATTAAAATTTGTTTGCAACATAACTTGGTTTAATTCGGAACAATTGAAGTTTACAATCACTCACTATCTTCTAAGATTGTCGGATTTGTTATCTTAATCTACCTATACCATTGATTGAATTGATTGATTGAAGAAGTTAGCAATTTGTTTAATGATTGATTGTTTGCATTTAAAGTTTTGTTTACAATTCATTGCCTAGATAGATAAAAACCAACGACTTTTGTGTAACCTAGCAATTGATACCCTTCAATTGAGTAGATGATATCCACTTGAGCGAATTAGAAAAGAGACCGAATTAATAAATTTAACGTGTTAATTGTGTGTGCTTCACACGGCTACCAGTATGTTTGGTGGAGCTAGTGGAAAAAGGATTTATGTGTAAAGATTTTTTTGGATAGTGGAATGATGGTGGAAAGAGGTTTTGGAAGTGAATGTGGCTTATGCTTGCTATTGTTTGATATTTGATGATGGATGGAATTATTAATTAGTTGACATGATTTACTACTTCCTATTATGCATGGTTTTTGGTTTAGATTATTGGTTTGGTTTGTATGGTTGAGCTAGTGGATATGATCTTATCATTGTTGATATTTGGTTTGTGGATAGTTTGGTGGATATGAGAGCTTTATTGGTTTTTTTTATGCTCAAGTGTTTGGTGGTGTTTATGTTGATTTAGTAGGTACAAATAAGGTCTTGGAGAAGCGGTTCGATCGTGGCTACCGATGGGTAATGCATTCTATCGTTTCTCTTGCCAATTAGTTGCATTGCATTTAGATTGTTGATAGATTGTTGTATGCATGTAGATTGTTTTTAGGTTATTGTGTGCTTGTGTGTGTGTGATGAACCCGAACTAGACTTTAGGTTTGAATCATGATTTACTTGGTGAAGTTAGATGTTTATCTCAACCAATGATAGGGCAGAATCTAGTTGTCGAAGCATGTTTTAAGTTTAACTTTTGAATTGCCGAGTTTTGGGTGTGGTTAATGCATAGGACTTGACAAAAAGGTGTAAGGTTTGAGCCATGATATTGTCATATCTATATTTTTTGTGAGTGGCAAGATTGAGAGTACGAGATCTAGAACTTGCATCCGTTCTCTATCTATTGGCATGAGTGTGTAACTAGGAAATGATCTTAGGCCATCGATTCTTAGTCCTACCTTTCACAACCGGAAGTATAAGGTGGTTGTTATCATTAATTAGACTTTCGTATCTTTGACCCCCGTGATTGAGCTTTATTGGTGAATCTTCTTTGATTTGATTAGGACCATATTTGGGGGGAAAGAGTGTATGAGGGTGAATACTGTGATGAGAGTTGGGTTGAGAAATGATTGGATTTGTATTGATGGGAAATGTTGAGGCATGAAAGATATGAAATAAAGGATTGGTTTGAATCCTAGAAAATGTGGCACCAACGAAATTTTTGGTGCAAATGTTTGAAAAAGAAAAAAAAGAGGGCACCAACAAAATAAATGAATGATGGTGCAATTGAAAAATTATGAAAAAGAAGATGAAAAGGAAAAGAAGAAAAAAAAGTATTGTGAAATGAATAAGCCTCGGGGTTTGAAGTGGTTCGAAGAGAACAAGTTTGGGGGGTTTTGGGAAATCGAGAAGTTTAGTCACTTTGGCCCAAAACCACTCACCTTTTAGTTAGCCACGTTACTACCCGTGAAAAGACCTTTTTGATTCTAGAAACTAACTCGTTGTAGTATAGTGGTGAGAATGGATGCAAGCCTATGGAAATCAAGCTCGATATCTTGTGATTGAGTGAATCTCATCGTCCCTAAACACGTGAGGGAGTGCTTTCATTTCTTGTATCCATTTTTTTATGAGTGGTTCATGTCCTTAGCATTAACCTTGTCACAAAATTAGGTGATAATCTCATTTTACTTTAACATGCTTAGATAATCTTGATGAGCTATGAGGTATTGCACGAGGTTGATTAATGGCTTAACTTTGTTTTGATTGAGGACAATCAAAGTTTCAAGTTTGGGGGATTATGATATGTGCATAAAATGACCTATTTTTCGATGTGTGAGCATGCATGTTTGTGTCCATTTTACTCCCATATCATATGCATTCTGCTTGTTTTTGTTGTGTTTTCGTGTTTTTGTTGTTTCGTATGGTGTAGAATATGTTTTGGGCATAAAAGAACACTTTTGGATGAGTTTTGGATGAAAATCGCCCGAGCTAGGAGTCAAAGAGAAGCAGGATCGACCGAGCGGAGCAGAAAGGGTGCAGGGGGATTTCAGAGACTTCGCCTGGCCGAGCCAAGCCCTTCAGAGACCGAGCCACCTATGGATTGGTTGAGCATTGCTCTTCAGAGAGGTGGCTCGGCCGAGCCGAACTGGGATTTGCCTTGGCGGTCTGTTTCCAATTTTCAATTGATCCCGGGGGAGCTATGGATGGCTCGGGCGATCCGAGGCCCTGTTTGCTCATTATAAAAGGGGAAAAAATGGTTATTTTGATAACTTTTCAAAACTTAGGGGAACCTCCTCCTAAATTCTCTCTACGATTCCCATTTCCATCCCTTCCAAAACCTTACCCAAGGTATCAAGGAGCTAATTCATCAATCCTTGGAGAAGAATTGAAGATCCAAGGGGGTAGATCAAGACCAATCAAATCCAATTGGGGAAGATTTCACTTTCTACTTATAAGTTGTAATGGATTTATTTGATTTCAACTTTGTATTGTTACAATGGAGAGGTATGTTGCTCTAATTCAATTTGGATGTTGATTTGAACAAGGATGCATGAAGATTAGGTTTGATAATTGTTTGTTTACTTCCCTTTGAGAGCTTGAATTGCACTAGATCTTTTTCTTTACCTCTTAGGTGTAGGTAATAGCCAACTTAGGAGGTAGTTGACGTGAACACTGCAGCCAACACATGGGCGGAATCGTCGTGAATAGTTTAGATTCATACGATTTTAGTTCCAATCCTTGTGCGGTGCTAGGTCGTAGGGCAATAATTGACGTTCTATTTGGAGTGGTCTAGGGCTTAATAACGTAGCTGTTTGCGAGTCTTAGCATCATCAACCGTTAGCTCACCGTGACAAGGGGTTAACGAGTGTACGACCGATTGCTCAATCTTCTAGGGATTAAAATGTGTTTACATCAATGATTAACCTAATTGGATTACATCTACGTTTATTTCAACATACTATCTACCTCATTTGAGTATTTGTTTGTCTTGGTTTGCCAATGTGTGGAGAGAGTTTATTGATTGTTTTGAGATGCAATATTGATTGTAGGTTTAATTCATTACTTGTTATATGTTGTTAGCATAGGTTTAAATTGAATGCCTAGATTGATATAAATTACTCAACGATTCTATTTTGCCTAGCTATAAGACTTTGCTATAGTATCTCGGTAATCTAGCGGGCGACGGGAAGAAGGACCTGGATTGATAATTAAACCTTGAGTGTGCAGTGAGGATTTGTATGAGTTTTTATTGCGCATCAATCAGCCTGCAGGACTTTAGCATAACGAACCTTTTGACCTACTCAGGGAATGTCAACATCCGATACTGGATGTGGTTACCTAGTTCCAGTGTCATATACAAACTGCTATCACCCAAGATACAGATATAAAAGCTCAACTAGAGCCTTTCACTGCAACTCAAAGTGATACACAACCTGCATATACTGTAGGGTTTTACCGTGAACCGAATCACCAAAACCAAATGAACCGGATCGGATCTATGGATATTGCTCACAATTAAATTACTCAAAAACCTAGCATGCTCCTATGAATTTAATACGAGATTGTGGATTGAGAGATTACCGTAATTCCGTAGGGTCTGTACCGATCTTTTGCGTTTGAATTCTAAACTTCAATTCAACCACGCAAATCGAATTTGTCTGCGGAAACAAAAATTAGCAACCCTAATGTCAAGACAAAATCGAAAACAAAGAAAGGGGAAAGAAGAAATTCGTTGTTCTCCAGATCAGGTCTTCAGATCTGTGTCCTGGTGCTGTTCAGATCTACTACTGGTGAGGACTCCGTAGATCTGTGGCTTGAGCAGGACCAGAATTCGAAAATTCTCCTCCTTCTCCCTTGAAGTCGGCGCCCCCTATCTCACTCTCTAGATCTAGGGTTTTTCAAATTGTGTTATGAAGTGGCTTAGGTTTCAGAGAGTGAGAGGTCTATTTATAGACCTAGGGTTATAAAACCCTAATGGGCTCCTGGGCTCAATTCAGCACACTTATTGGGCCAGACCTGGGACCTAATGCAAATAATAAAGTGGGCCTATAAATTAATTAATTCCCATGTCCACAACCCAGGACACAATTAATTAATTAATATTAATTCTTTTTCACCACAGAATTAATACTGACCTACCCCTTTATTACCACGTTGTGAGAACGGGTTGCATTAATTGAGAATCCCCATATTTAAGGTTACCGGACATCCATTAATTAACCGGAGCCTCTGACAAGCTCTAACTACAATTAATTAATATCTTATAATTCCTGAGTAGTACCACTCAAACCTTATCACTCGTGCCTGAACTTAATCAGCCTGCAGGACTTTGGCACGATGAATGTTATTGAGCTACTCAGGGAATGTCCCCATCCTATTACTCGGATATGGTTACCTAAGTTCAGTCTCAGGCGGTACTACACGAACTGCTGTTACCCAAGATGCGGATATACAAGTGCGCTGTGTTGGCTCTCCACCATGGCAGGTCAAAGCAACAGTCAACCCGTGCAAACCCCTGAACCTTCGTTAGGGTTTGGACTCAATCAATATAACGAGATCTTTTATTTGCTGATGTCAGACAGACGAATATATCTCACTGCGGTCCAACAATACGCCACCTCTGCGCACCAGCATGTCAAGTAACCAAGACAGACTACTTATTCCGACAATGCCGCAGCCATCCGGACAGACGTATCCTCATACGCTGTCACGGCTGTGATTATGTTTATGTTTCACTAGGTCAAGTGATCATACTGTCTTCTGCGATCTACAACACGCCGTATGATCGTCCCTATCGGTGAGACAAGAGGATACCATTGTTCATACATGTACGATTGTTAACAGATAGGAGAAATAAATCGTTGTATACACATTGTAATAAATGCTTTCAGTATACAAAACCCATCATATACTTCTGTACCTTCATTTAGGTTTGGGATCTCATCATGCCATAGAGATATAGATTCTTTTAATGCCAGATAAAAGAATCGATCTCAACATTGGTCATTATCAATGTGTGCCCCACACCAGCATACCAAGCCATCCAAGATAATATGCTTATTACCGCGTATGCTGTAGCCTACCCCAACAGTTTATCCTGGAACTGTCTCAACTGTGATAACTATTTATATCTCGCTAGGTAAACAATCCATACGATCTTCCGTGATCTAATACACACTGTATGATCTCCCTATCGGCGAGATAGGAGGATAATTGCGTTTGCGACACATGTTTGTTAATTCAGACAGGAGATGAACATACAACATTTATGATTCCCAGTATATTAACCAATCGACCTTGTACATAATATACCAATCATAATGCTTTCAGTATATAAATCCATCATTTTTGACTCTGAACTGTGAGGAGTCGTATCCTGCATTTAAGTGATTTGCCACCTTTTCGATCGCCGCACAAAATCGCCTATAAATGCCTCTTCTTCGAGGTAGGAAATCCACATGATCCATCCTCTTTCAGAAATCCAAAATACATCTAATCTTCCAAAAGCATGTCTTCATCATCATCATCATCTTCTTCTTCTTCTTCGTCTTCTTCTCCTTTTAATTTTTCAATGGAAATGAGGAAGATCTCCATCCAGAGGAATAAGATTCAGGATGAGAAAAGACTTGGTGCACAGTACTGGAGAATTCCAGAAGTTTACGATAGAGTGATGGAAAACTTGAGGGCACATGATCTTGAGAGTTTTGTAACAATAACACCTAATTCCTTCCACACGGATGTGCTTAAGTTGGTTGCTTACAATGCCAAGGTCTCCGATGAGGAGATCTACTGCAACTTCAATGGAGAGGAATTCTTCTGGTCAACTGATTATTTTGCAGATGTGTTCGAGCTTCCTCGTAGAAGATCGTCGGTGTTGCTGTATCGATAGGAGGAGACGGCACTGGAATGGTCAGCTTCGCAGGATTGGAGAGTGTGGGACATTGATTTCCTTCCAACTATGTCGAGTGGGTTTCTGAAGCCGCGCTACAGGGTATCCTACGACATCATTAACCAGATGGTGGTCTGTAATGCTCTTGATGAGACCGACTTCACGCAGTCTGTCTGGAAGGCAATGTTGGCGTTTGAGGACCAAGCTTCGGTGGACTGGGCAGGATTCATCTTCGATCGTCTACAGAGTGCCCTGCTGAAACTGCCTGAAGTCACTGTCCCCTATGGCATGCAGCTGAGTTGGCTCCTTGAGAAACATATCGCATACTTCAACGAAGGTCCATCGAATCTGGTTAGATCTAACTACTACCCCTGCTGATGGATGCCCACCCCCTGACTGCCTCCAGAAAAAAAACTTTATGAACTTGTGTATTTTTTTAATTTGCTTGTACAATGTATCACCTCCCTACTTAATGAATGAAATAGTCATTTTCCCTTCGACTTTAACATTGAGCAAACTGTTCTACGAAAAATGTAACTGACTTAACTAACAATTTTACACGCTCGGTTCAACAGTTTTGCACCAATCGATTTTCATCTTTTTCCTTTGAGATTTCATCAAACTCTAGAAGACCTAGTTTGATGCACAACTCTTTGAAACGAGCCTCAGGTAACGGTTTGGTGAAGATGTCCGCTAACTGGTCCTCCGTTCCAATATATTCCACCAAGATATCCTTTTTCTCAACATGACCTCGAATGAAATGATGACAAAGATCAATGTTCTTCGTCCTGGAGTGTAGAACCAGATTCTTCGAAATGCAGGCATCACTGTTGTTGTCGCAATAGATGAGTACACATCCAGTTTCTATACCATAGTCCTAATGATTGAGCTTTATCCAAAGCACTTGAGCACAACAACTGGCCGCTGCAACATATTCAGCCTCTGTAGTTGACGTAGCCACCGAATGCTGCTTCTTGTTGAACCAACTGATCAGTTTATGACCTAAAAACTGATAGGTTCCACTTGTGCTCTTTCTATCAATTCAGCAGCCTCCAAAATCTGAACCAGAGAATCCATTCAGCATGATTCCATCAGTTTTGCGATACCAGATACCTAAAGACTCGGTCTTCTATAGATATCTCACAATCCTCTTAGTTGCGTCCATATGAGACTTCTTAGGATTCGCTTGGAATCTTGCACATACTTCCACAACATAAGATATATTGGGTGTACTGGCAGTTAGATACAGTAGTGACCCAATAATCCCTCTATAAGCAGTCGGATCGATAGGTTCTACTTCTTCATCAAGAGTAATCTGAGAACTTGTGCTCATCGGAATCCTTAGAAACTTTGTCTTCTCCAGACAAAATTTGTTGATCAAATCTTGAGTATACTTCTTCTGGCTTATGAAGATCCCTTCGTCAGAATGATCAACTTGCAAACCAAGAAAATATGTCATCTTGCCCATCATACTCATTTGAAATTTATTCTGCATCAACTGGGCAAACTTCTCACATAACTTGGTGTTTTTGCTTTCAAAGATAATGTCGTCTACGTAGATTTGAACAAGCAGGATGTCCTCTCCATCCTTTATCTTGAACAGGGTTTGATCGATTGCACCCTTTTCAAATCCATTCTTGAGCAGAAACTGGGAGAGAATTCCGTACCATGCTCTAGGTGAATGCTTCAAACCATACAAAGCTTTCCTTAGCTTGTAGACTTGGTTTCCTTGCTCGAAACTTGTGGGCTGTTCGGCGTAGACCTCTTCTTTTAATTCGCTATTAAGGAAGGAACTTTTCACATCCATTTAAAGAACTGTGAAGTCATGGTAGGCAACATACGCCAAAAATAGCCGAATGGCCTCCAATCTGGCAACTAGAGCAAAAGTCTCGTCAAAATCAATCCCTTCGCACTGAGCGGAGCCTTTGGCAATCAATCTCACTTTATTCCTTACAATGTTGCCATTTTTTTCTCTCTTATTCTTGAAAACCCATTTAGTGCCGATCGTGGATTGATGTGTTGGTCTGTCCATCAGATGCCACACATTGTTGCAACTGAATTCCTCCAATTCTTCCTGCATCGCATTGATCCAATCCGCTGATTGAAGAGCTTCTCCAATCTTCACTGGTTCGACTTGAGAAATGAAGCAAGACATCAAGGCAGTTCCTTGTCTTGTTCGAACTGAATTTCCAATGTCATCCAGGATAGCTTCAACAGGATGATCTCTTAGCCAGCTAGGCTTCTTCACAGGTATGGCTTCAGCGGGAGCAAATGGAGTCTTAGAAACTGCTGGAGGTTCCTGATGAGGTGGTTCACCTCTAAGTTCCGGAACTGTTTCACCTCCTTGTTCTGGAACCGCTTCACCTCCATGTTTTGGAACTGTATTCTGAGCAGCAGGTTCCTGAACTACAACTGGCTCTTCAATTGGAGCTGCTTCCTCAGCGGCCTCAAGGTTGATTTCCCTGGTATCATGTTGCTCTGCTTCCAAAACCGCTGCATTTGCTTCAAGGGGCTTCTCTTCACTTTGATCTTTGATGTTAATGAACTTTAAGGCCTCAACAATGACATTAGCATCATTGGCCCTCTCGACTGCTTGGGGTTCAGCCGAGGCAACTGGAGTCTCGAAAACATCATTCATTGATCTAGTCAGAAAAACTATTCGATTATGATCAAGATCAGTTCTAGGTTCCTCATTGACATCCTTGATCTAATGATTTCCCAGACCCAGCTCTTGAAGTGTCCTGCGCACTAAAGTAGCTTAATCAAAAACAACATGACATGTTATTTCCACAAGCTGAGTTGTCTTATTGAATACTCTATATCTCTTATATGAAGGGTGTCCATAACCAAGGAACACACCTATTAGGTATTAATGTTGTAATCCCACCTTAATTTGATGTTTTGATGTGTCAAAACTATATACCGAAGTCTAGGCTTTAGAGTATTACCTCATGTAGTCCTTGTATAGGATAATCGAGTTGTAATAGTCTAGGAAGGAGGATATCATCAAAACTGTGGAACAGTTTTGAAGAAGACAACATTCTAACGAGATAGCTGTCGAGCATACAAGACGAAGATAAGCAGAGCAGATCAAAGTCACAAAAACTACACAGACAGTTTTTCCTGCCAATGTCTGAATACTCAAAGAAAACTGTTGAGAGGCGCTCAAGTTTCAGGTCAAGACAACTTCTCATCTAAGAATGCGTATGAGGCTAGTGTCGAGCAGTCATAGAAGATCCTTGAGAAAGTCAATAAGAAAAGACAGACACTACTCAGTTGTGACTGGTGTACAACGTTGTTTGAATGTCTGACACATCAAGTACAAGCTGCTCTGAAAAGTAGGTCGATACAACAGAGTTATCAGAGGAGAAAGCGACTTTTTACAGAAAAGAATGGACTATAATTGGACATTCTTCTCTATGTCTATACTGGCTATTTTCAGGGTCTCCACCTATAAATAGCAGGATCTACAGAGACTTAAAAACCTTTGCAAAAATCTTGTGCCAAACCTCTGATATCCAAAGAGTGGACGTAGGACTTAAGGCTCCGAACCACTATAAAATATCTTGTGTCGTTTACAGTTTTCTTTCCTTACGCACTTTACAATTTTCTAGCATATCTTGAAACCTTCAACACTTGTCTCGTAAGTGTTGAAGTGCATAAACTATTAAGTGCTTGCATCTGCAAAACTGTTTAAACAATTTGCTGGCTAACGTGAATAGTATTGCTAAAACTGTGTCTATAGTTAGCTGAACTGTCTAAGTTAGAGTGCGAATTAACATTTAATACTTCTAATGCATACTATACGTACTCTGATCTGGGACAAACAAGTGGTATCAGCGCAGGTCGGTCTTTCTAGACTGTCCTGTTTTGAGTCGTTTAAGACTAGATCCGTACTTCCTTACACTCTAATTGTTTGTTTAAGTGTGATTAGCGAGCAGATAATCTTTAGAGCATAATGATGAATTATTCAAGCCTTCCTAAGTACAATCCAGAGGAGTTTGAAGTATGGAAGAAGAGATCTCTCATTCAGTTGAGAGCTCAACATCCAGAGATGGATGAGGTTCCAACGAATGGACCTCTAAAAATCTAGATGCCAAAAGCCGTCCTCGCCACAGGAGATGCTCCAGGCGGCATTGAAATGATAAATAAACCTATGGAGGACTGGACACATTAGGACAGGAAACACCACAAGGTTGATCACATTGCACAGGAAATGATTATACAATCACTCCCAAATTCTATCATGGATGCAGCCGTGGAGCATAACACGGCCAAGGCACTTTGGGATTGGATCAACGACCTCACAAAGGATACAGAGGTGATGAAGCGCAACAAAAAACAAGTTTACGTGGAAAAATATGAATCTTTCCAGATGCTACCTGGTGAGACAATCAAGTCAATGGAAGCAAGGTTCAACACCATCGTCAGCGAGATGAAAAGTCTTGGAAGAGAAGAGAAGGTGGCAGATATGAATGCCAAAATTCTGTCAAGACTGCCGAAGGAGGATTGGTTTGTTAAAACCACCAGTTTGAGGACCATGGATCTCTCCAAAATGGCCACAAAAGAAGTGTTCGCCGAACTTCAAGCCCATGAATGGAACATCCAGATGGTGAACAGAAATGAAGCTGTTCGATCTCCAAACTCAACAGCTGATGGTGATGCAACCTTCTTTGTAAAGAGAGATTTTCAAAGGCGCTCAAAAAGGCAAGTTTACTTCAAGAAAACTGCCTATCAATCACCAGCGAAGGACGCCGCCTATTAACCACTTGAAGTATGAATGCCCTCAAGTCTCTCAGGAGGAGAGAGACAGATTGAAGAAGTTGTTTGAGAGGAGAGCATCCAAAGCTGTTGCCCAAGCAATGCTCACCAGAACTGAAGTGCCAGACGTACCAGACCATGACGATGACTATTACATGTGTGAAGATGAGTAGGATGAGGAAGCATTTCTTGCTTTCATGGCAGCCATTGATGGAGATGTTACCGATGAAGAAGAAAGCGCCTCAAACCGCAAAATCCTGGTAACAACAAATCTCCCCTCACCTAGTGTATCCTTACGCTTTGATACAAATTCTGAAGCATGTCACTCAAGTACAGAGGATATCTCACTTGAGAAAATTATTAAAGAATTTGAAGATTTTCATGAAATTAAGGACACACTAATTAGTGAAAATGCCTCACTGAAATCAGAAATTTCAGTTTTGACAAATGAAGTAGAAAGAAGTAGGTCACTTAGTGAGGAATCAAAAATTATATAAGAGAAGAACATGTTAAATTGTTTAAAGATTTTCAAAATGTGTCAAAGGAATGTGATTCTGTAAAAAAACTTGAGCATGTTGAATGTAATTGTTCTTTTAAAAGAAGCTCTAAAACTTTGAGTGAGATTCTGAATGTTTAAAGATCTCCATCCGATAAATTCAGACTTGGATTTATGGAATACCATAAAGAGGAAGTCTTGAACAATCGTAATCCCACCTTAGGAACTGAGGATACTCATTTAGGCTTTGTCAAAGCAAGACTCAGTTCATATCCTTTGTTGGAAAAGGGAAAGGTAATTTCCAAGAAGCCAGTTAATTAGAATGTCAAGACCAAATCCTGGTAAAAAACTGAACTGGCATCTCAACAGAATGCTAACACAGTTAGAAAACTGGATAAGCAAACTGTTGAGAAGAAAACTGACCTTCCCTCAAAACTGGATAAGCAAAATGTTTCCTATGCAAGGAATCCAATTTTATCAACAAGAAGGACTAAGCGACATACATATGTTGCAAGGAAGTCGGTTCGACAATCAGAAACTAAGCCGAGAAGCTGATAACTCTCTTAAAGAGTTATTAATTTGTTTCGAACTTAATTGATTATATCTTAGAATAGTCTTGTTTTATAGGATAATTAGCAAAATATAGGTTAATTGGTTAATATACTAATTTCAGGTTTATTATATAGTTTTGTGTTAATTACGAGTTTTTGCGAAGGAATTGTTTGAATAGTATCACAGGTTTTACTATGTTGGAGCATAACAAGAGCATGAAGGATTGATACGATGTCACAACATAAGAGTAGCATGACCAAAACTCTAGTGAGGAACATTCGGGACCACAACAGACAGGATCTCAGCACTTTTCAGATCCTGTCCCAAAAGCAGGACAGATGTCAACCGGGAGAACAGTCAGAGCTGGGAGGCAGATTGAGGAGCCACGTGTAGAGCTGGGATGAAGCTGAAAGGAGACAAGAGCGATATTTTAAAAAAAGAGAGGAGATCGAAAAAAGGGGGTTGAAACACAATTGGCAAGAGGGTATCAGCGTGGGAATTTGAGCAGAGAGAATTTGGAGTTCGTGAGAAGCAAAAGTGGATGTTGCAACAATCTTGAATAGTTTATCTTTACTTGCAGTTTATTTAATAGTTCTACGTAGTTGATGATTGGAAACTTGAACTTGAATCTCATTTGCTTTTTATCTTTTGTAAGCATGAGCTAAACCTTTTATGCTCGGGTTATTGACTGGTTTTTCTTCTTGAATATATGCTAAAATTGTTCTCATATTAAATCTGGTGTTTGATTTCGATTCTGGTTTGCTTGTTTACCTAAACACGACGGTGGCAGGTAGAAATTTCACCTTGTGAGACCGAGAGGAGATCTAGGAAGAGGGAGTCGTGATCAATCTTGATCTCTAGTGTAGAAATGCATAGGATCTAAGACTTGCAAGAACCCCTGTTCTGAAATAGTTTGTTTGAAAGCAAAATCTATCATAGACATATGAAGGTTAGCAAGAAAACATAAATCTAGCGCTATGACAATAGTCTAGACAGAAAGGAGTGTGGTTGTAAGTACTAGAGTTGATGCCTGAACATTGTTGCAACATATAGGAGAGTATATAATCAAAAGTCAATAACCCGAGTGCATTTTATTATCATTTTAAAACCATAACATATTAGTTTATGATTATTTTGTGGGAAGAAACATTATTAATCGTTCTAGCACTGCTCGGTTTTATTTTATATGCTTTCTTGTCATTTTAGTTTAGAGAATTACGAAACCACATTAATTTACAAGCAATATGATGTGCACGACTCACTTTCACTCCCTTGGGTACGATATATGGACTTAGATCTGTATTACTTGTTTAGACATACGTGCACTTGCATGTAATTATAATAGCTACTAGCACACACGAAGAAGTTTTTGGCGCTATTGTCGAGGAGTGATTGATATTGAGTCTTAATGCTATTTTATTGTTTGAATTTGTATGCACAGTTGGTTGACTGAAGCTATAGGAAACTAATCATTTTCTATAATTATAGGGAATGCTAACGGTGTATGAGTGAGGAGACAATCAGAGAAATATTTTTATTTGATCCAGAGATTGAGAGAACTGTTAGAAAGAACAGAAGAAAGCAAAGAGCTAGAAAGATGGCTGACGAAAATCCTGAGCCGGAAGTTGAGTTGGAAAATCATGTTGATGAAAGAGATAGGATAATCAGAACTTATACAACACTAAGGTTCTTGGAGTTTGATCCAGGGGTTGCAATACCGGAAGTTCAAGCACAACACTTCGAGTTGAAACCGGTGATAATTCAAATGCTGCAGAGTTTGGGGCAGTTCGGGGGACAGGCTATAAAAGATCCACATTTGCATTTAAAATATTTCTTGGAGATTTGTGATAACTTCAAGCTACAAGGAGTTACACCCGAGGCCTTGAGAATACGGTTGTTCCCTTTCTCTCTAAGGGATAGTGCAAAAATCTGGCTCACTAATCTGCCATCAGGATCTGTGACTACCTGGAATAAGCTGACTGAGACCTTTTTGCTGAAGTATTTCCCTCCAACTAGAAATGCACGATGTAGGAATGCAATCATGGCGTTTATGTAGGAGGATGAGTCGGTTAGTGAAGCATGGGAAAGATTTAAAGAACTGTTGAGAAGATGCCCAAACCATGGGATACCTTATTGTATCCAAATGGAGATTTTCTACAATGGGCTGAATGGTAATTCAAGAATGATGATAGATGCTACATCTGGAGGAGCATTATTGGACAAGACATACAATGAAGCTTGTGAAATTTTGGACAAGGTGGCTGCTAATAACTATTTTTGGGCAAATTCAAGAGCAACAGCTATCTCTACTCCCAAGGTAGCAGGTGTGCTGAAAGTTGATCCAATGAAAGCTTTGACTGCGCAAATGGAGGCTCTAGGAGCAACTATGAAGAGCATTGAGAAAAATACCAGTCCAAGCAAAACAACTCCAATGTGTGCAGAAACCTCAGGGCCTTTGGAATTCTCTATTTGAACTTATGTGTGATGCTAGTAATTATGCTCTAGGAGTGGCTTTGGGGCAAAGAAAAGAGAAGATATTCAGGGTGATCTACTTTGCAAGTCGAACCCTCGATGGAGCTCAGAAAAACTATACAACCACAAAGAAAGAGTTGTTAGCTGTAGTGTTTGCCTTTGACAAGTTCAGGTCATATCTGGTGGGGTCCAAGGTAATTTTCTATACAGACCACTCAGCAATCAAGTATCTAATGGCCAAGAAGGATGTCAAACCAAGGTTAATCAGGTGGATATTGCTACTACAAGAGTTTGACATGGAAATTAGAGACAAGGAGGGAACTGAAAACCAAGTAGCAGACCATCTTTCCAGATTGGAAAACCTTAATGGAGAAGAAGAGATTGAGCAAGTAAATGATAAATTCCCAGATGAGCAGCTGACGAGATGTGAAGAGGAAGTCCCATGGTATGCCGACATGGCCAATTATTTAGCTACTGGGAGGAAACCTTATGGAATCAAGGGGCAGCAGTTGAAAAAGTTTCTTCATGACACAAAGTACTACTACTGGGATGATCCAATGCTGTACAGACAGGGATCAGATCAAAATTTTCGGAGATGTGTTCCAGAGAAGGATGTGCAGGCAATTTTGGCAGACTGCTATGCTGCAGCATACGGAGGGCATTATGGTGGACAGAGAACAGCCGCAAAAGTTCTGCAGTCAGGTTTCTTTTGGCCCACTATTTTTAAAGATTCATTTTCATTTGTGAAGAATTGTGATAGATATCAAAGGGTTGGAAACTTGCCTGCTAGAAATGCAATGCCACTTAACAACATAATCGTGGTTGAATTGTTTGATGTGTGGGGGAATGGATTTTATGGGTCCCTTTCCAATGTCTTTTGGGAATGAATATATTTTACTGGCAGTGGATTATGTGTCTAGGTGGGTTGAAGCATGTGCTTGTGCCCGCAATGATTCAGCTACAGTAATGAAGTTCCTCCACAAGAACATTTTCACCAGATTTGGCACTCCAAGAGCTTTAATCAGTGATGAAGACACTCACTTCATCAATAAGAGTCTGTCTGCAATGTTAGCTAAGTACAATATTACCCAAGAAGTTTCCACAGCTTATCATCCGCAGACTAATGGGTTAGAAGAGCTTTCTAACAGGGAAGTGAAGAGTGTCCTTGAAAAGGTGGTGAATGTCAACAAGAAGGATTGGTCTAAACATCTAGATGATTCACTCTGGGCCTACAAGAATGCATATAAAACTCCCTTGGGAATGTCACCTTATAGGTTAGTCTTTGGGAAGGCCTGTCACTTACCTTTTTTTGTTAGAACATAAAGCATGCTGGGCAACAAGGAAGTTGAATTTGGATCCAAAGTGCAGTGGTGCAGAGAGGATGCTGCAGTTGAATGAGCTTGATGAACTAAGGTTGCAGTCATATGAAAATGCCAAGCTGTACAAGGAGAAGGTTAAGAAGTGGCATGACAGCAAGATTTCTGAAAGGAAACTTGAAGAAGGACAGGAAGTTCTATTGTTCAATTCCAGGTTGAAGCTATTTCCAGGGAAGCTGAAATCTCGGTGGTCAGGACCTTTTACAATGGTTAAGGCATATCCACATGGAGCAGTGGATTTGAAGAATGAGGATACTGGAGAAACATTCAAAGTGAATGGAGCTAGGGTGAAGCACTATCATGGAGGAAGCATAAACAGGGAGAAGGCTTCCATTTCCATTGAAGAGCCTTAAGCATCAGAGCCCCTGAACCAATGGAGAAAATTTCTTGAAAACACAATCGAACCGGTTCAGGGAGTAGTATTTTTAATTTATTGCATGTTTTTATTTTTGTCTTATTAATAGTTTAATAGTATTTATCTTCTTTGCTACAACATGTACATAGCATGAATTTTAAGATAGTAGGTAGCTTAATTTTAGGTACTAGAGTAAAAATAGTTTTAAGTTCCTTATTTTTAAAAAAATGTTTGAAAATCTATTTTCATGCTAGATGAGAAAAAAAATTTTGAAAAGTAAAATTGCAATTTAATTTTGAATTAATTTTGGCAGAAGGAGGACACATGGAAGGAAAGTAACCGTTGATGAACTACTGCTGATGTCATTGGAGGCAGGTGCAACTTTTGGCAGGTTTCATGTGGCAGTTAATTTTTGAATTTTTATAATGTGTCGTTTCAAAGGAAGTCGAAAGGGTTTCTACTAATTATATATATTTCTTGTTTATATATCTCTGCAACCCAAAAAGAAGTTTTACCATTTCGGGTATTTGAATGAAGAAAAAGACAAAGCAGAGAGAGAAAGGGTGAAGGATTGTGAGATTAAATAGCCACTGTAAGTACTCTATCTCTCTCAGTGTTCTCTAGCATTGTGATTATAATATGGGAGAAAATATGGGGAAACATGCAGCCAACGGTAACTTTTCACTCTAATCTTTCCGAAATTTTTGCTGAAGATCATGTTTCTTTTGAAATTTATCTGATGATTTTTGTGAATTTCATGTTTGGGAAGTATGTGATGTTACAAGATTGTGATGGGTAGTCGATTTTAGGGCCAAAAATGTGTTATGCTTTATGCATGCGGGACTGCAAAAGGGTAATTTGTTTTGTTTTTAGGGTTGTTTGAAATTTTGATTTGAGTAAAGGAAATTACTTAAACCCACCACTTTTATTGAGTCTGTGAACCAAACTTTTTGAATGATCTTCTGAAGCATAAAGTTTGGGGGAGGGTATTTCTTTTACTTAGATGACTTGTGTGAGAAAGGCTGTTATTGTTAGAAAGGGGGTAATTTATTCATGCATTGCTTTTGCAAAGATATCTTGCGCTTATTTTCTGATTTGGGTTGAGTACAGAATTATCAGAGATGAAAACCAAAAACCCTACGAAAAGAAAGCCTGGATCAGTGGAGGAGAGCCCAACCCCAAGTTCTGAGAAAAAGGGAAAAGCGCCAGAAAAACCAGTGCGAAGGTCTGGCCAAACTGCTCTAGCAACTATGGCTAGTAGGAATGCTAAACTCCTGCAGACAAGTGCGGACAATCCGGTGGATGTACCAGAAGAGGAGGCACCCATTGTGAATAAGTAAGTGCAGTCTGCGAAATCAAAGAAGGCAAAGGCAGACCCTTTGCAAAACTTGGTATATGCTGCTGAGAAGCTTCGAGTGACTGAAGGAGAAAAAGAAAAATCAGCAGGAATCAAGAAGGCTACTCCATCCTCTTCAAGCACGAAGAAGAAAGAGTCAAGTTCAGCCAAGAAAGATCAGAAGAAGTCTGTCTCTAAAGCCCAACCCAAGAAATCAATTACCCCGACAAAAGAATCTAGGCAAAAGAAGGTTGAGGATAAGAAACAATCTGAAGAGGAAACCTCTGAGAACGAAGAGAGTGATGATGTGCAACAGGAAGAAGAAGCAAGCCAAGAGAGTGAGGAAGCAAAGACAGAATTTGAGGGTGAACAGAATTCAGAAAGCGAAAGCGATGCTGCAGCATCCGAAGAGCAGGAGTTGGAAGCAGAGTCAGAAAAGTCAGAAGCCAAGGAGGAAGAACCTGATGAAGAAGAAGATGATTCGGAGGAGGAAGAGGAAGAACCAAAACAACAATCAAAGAAGGTTAACAAAAGAAAAAGGGAGGAGGAAGTTCCAGCAAGTGTGCAAGAACCAATCCCAAGAAACCCCAAGACAGGGAGGAGAATAATAGTCGTTGCAGTGAAAGAAGGAGAGACATCCGACAAGTCCCAGAAAGGAGGAAAATCGAGTCAGAAAGAGCAAGTCAAGAAAGGTAAGAAGAAAGTGGAAGAAGAGAAGGCCCTGACTCAAGATGAAATTGACAACCTCCCCAAGTTCTCATCCAGGTTACACAAAGAAAGGATGAAGTTTGTTATGGAACGGCATCTGCTGATCGAAAGAGGCTTCAAGAATTTGAAGGTGCTACCTGCAGAGTTGGTGAGGCAGATTGAGCAGCAGGGTTGGGAAAGCTTTGTGCTTCCACCGCCTTTTCCCATCATTGCATTGGTCAAGGAATTCTACGCAAATTGTGAACAACCCTCCACTGAGAAACCTGAGATAGTCGCTATTGTTCGAGGAAAGGAAGTGAGGCTGAATGCTGAAGCAATTCATGAGGTCTTTGGGACTCATGCACCAGACCCAGATCAGTTTATGGAGATATGATTTGCACCCACAAAGGAGCAGTTGGATGAAGCCCTGAAGGTGGTGGGACTCCCAGGAGCAAAATGGAATGATGAAGCAAAGGATACCAAATATGTGCTCTCCAAGTTCCTGCATTTTGAGGCAAATTTGTGGCTGCAATTTTTGAAGAATAGGATTAGCCCGACCACTCACAACACAAACATTGGTCAGGACCGCATCCTTATGATTGCTGCCACCCTGAAGGGCGAGCCAATCAACTACTCACCTTTCCTGGTTGATGCTGTCGGCTATTCTGCCTCAAAGGAACGAGGACCTCTCTTCTGCCCTCTTTGATATCTGAGCTTTGCAAGAAAGCTGGAGTTCCATTTCATGACGAAGAACCGTGCAAGACCATGAGGACTTATTTCAATGTTGAATATCTGCGCCAAATGCATGAGAACTCCCAGAAGAAAGAAGGAGTGGAACCCTCATCCGCTAACCAGAACTCTGTGCAGGTTTTGCAGGATAAGCTGGACGATATTTGTGAATAGAGCACTGAGCTTCTGAAAGAGTTTGAGGATCTTCATACCATGATGATGGAAATGCAATTTCAAACTGAAGAGTTGGTGAAGGAGGTGAGGAGCAAGAAAGCTGAAAAAGGGACGTCTGCTACTGGAAAGAAGAAGAAGCCCACTTGAGGGTTGTGGTCAATTCTAAACTTTACCTTTTGAACAAAAACTCTATTTTTAATATGTTGCTTGTGTGGATGTTTTGGGTGAATGTGTGAACCCGTAGCATTAGTTTGTTTGGTTTTGTTTGATGTTTTTGTTTTTGAATGGATGTTTAGTATGCTTTAGTCGGTGGTGTAAGAAAGTTTATTGAAGCATTGATAGTAGGTCTATTATCTTGTCTCGGGCTTGATGATGAGGGTGTCTGAGTAATCTCTTTCTCTTGAAATTTCATACGTGATAATTGAGTGATCGAGAGTCAGCCCCCAAGATTTTCAAGTTTAATATTAGGATGATAGGCTAGCTTGAAGAATAAAGTGTGTGGTTGTCTTGTTTTTGAAAACCTGATATGCTACCTGCTTTAGTTTAAATGGTACTTTAGTTTTGCTTAGAAAAAGAACATGTGAGATGCCACCTACCTGAAAAATGCTAGGCCATTTGAAACAAAATCTGAATGAGTATTACATGAGGAAATGATTTAGGCAGTCTCTTCATCTTTGTGCTTGCAGAAGTTTCTTTTATTTTACATTAATTACCCTTGCACCTTGATTTGAGCCTAGAGCCTTTTTGTTTGATTCTGACCATAAAGGATGTGAGCAATTTATCCATACACTAGCCCTGATTTGAGAGGCAGGCTTGCTTAGGTTCTTTCATTTAGAGGTTAGAAAAATAATAGAAGGATAGAGCTGAAATAGATTGAGTATGTAGAAGCTTGAGAGCTTGTTTGTAAATAGACTATGCTGCAGCCTGTAAGTAGCATGTTTATATACACACATATATATATATATATATATATATATATATATATATATATATTAGATAGGACAAATAACCATCTAGAAAAAGATTTTATGAGTCTGAAAACATTTGTAGCTCTTCCTATGCAATTCCAAGAATAAATTCTAAGTGAAAGACCAATGGCATGCCTCTCAAACTCATTAGTCACTCTGTCCATAATTTTCATACCTTAGCCAAAACCTTACATTAGAAGCTCATAAAGACCTTTTGATCTTAATGTGATACAATTTCTATTAGTGGAGATTGTGCTAAAGTTTGAAGGTAGTCAAAAATAGTGGCATCAATGATCATGAGAGCTGAAATGGAAGTTAAGTTTAAACTTGAAGCATTTGTTAGCTATCTTGCTGAAAAGTTTCGCAGCTTTGATTTTCAAGCTAGTTTAGATTGCTTCGATTAAACTTATTAAAATGTGGTGGCTGAAGCTTGATTACTTAGGAGTCGTGAATGAAAATTTTCTTCTTTATTTATTTGGTGTGAACTGAAAGCTAGTGTATGTAAATAAAGTTCTCTTTGTTTTGTTTTTGTTTGAGTCTTTGTTGCTTGGGGACAAGCAACATCTTAAGTTTGGGGGAGTGATAACTCTCTTAAAGATATTAATTTGTTTCGAACTTAATTGATTATGTCTTAGAATAGTCTTGTTTTATAGGATAATTAGCAAAATATAGGTTAATTGGTTAATATACTAAGTTTAGGTTTATTATATAGTTTTGTGTTAATTACGAGTTTTTGCGAAGGAATTGTTTGAATAGTATCACTGGTTTTACTATGCTGGAGCATAACAAGAGCATGAAGGATTGATACGATGTCACAGCATAGGAGCAGCATGACCAGAACTCTAGTGAGGAACATTCGGGACCACAGCAGACAGGATCTCAGCACTTTTCAGATCCTGTCCCAAAAGCAGGACAGGTGTCAACCGGGAGAACTGTCAGAGCTGGGAGGCAGATTGAGGAGCCACGTGTAGAGCTGGGATGAAGCTGAAAGGAGACAAGAGAGATATTTTTAAAAAAGAGAGAAGATCGAAAAAAGGGGGATGAAACACAATTGGCAAGAGGGTATCGGCGTGGGAGTTTGAGCAGAGAAAACTGGGAGTTCGTGAGAAGAAAAAGTGGATGTTGCAACAATCCTGAATAGTTTTTCTTTATTTGCAGTTTATTTAATAGTTCTACGTAGTTGATGATTAGAAACATGAACTTGAATGTCATTTGCTTTTTATCTTTTGTAAGCATGAGCTAAACCTTTTTAAGCTCGGGTTATTGACTGGTTTTTCTTCTTGAATATATGCTAAAGTTGTTCTCGTATTAAATCTGGTGTTTTATTTCGATTCTGGTTTGCTTGTTTACCTAAACACGACGGTGGCAGGTAGAAATTTCACCTAGTGAGACTGAGAGGAGACCTAGGAAGAGGGAGTTGTGATCAATCTTGATCTCTAGTGTAGAAATGCATAGAATCTAAGACTTGCAAGAACCCCTGTTCTGAAATAGTTTGTTTGAAGGCAAAATCTATCATAGACATATGAAGGTTAGCAAGAAAACATAAATCTAGCGCTATGACAATAGTCTAGATAGAAAGGAGTGTGGTTGTAAGAACCAGAGTTGATGCCTGAACAATGCTGCAACATATAGGAGAGTAGATAATCAAAAGTCGATAACCCAAGTGCATTTTATTATCGTTTTAAAACCATAACATATTAGTTTATGATTATTTTGTGCAAAGAAACATTATTAATCGTTCTAGCACTGCTCAATTTTATTTTATATGCTTTCTTGTCATTTTAGTTTAGAGAAGTTACGAAACCACATTAATTTACAAGCAATATGATGTGCACGACTCTCTTTCACTCCCTTGGGTACGATATCTAGACTTAGATCTGTATTACTTGTTTAGACATACGTGCACTTGCGTATAATTATAATAGCTACTAGCACACACAAACAAAAGCTATGATAGAACTGTTGTTCATCATACTTACCATCCGAATAGGGGGAACATCTATTCGAGGCCAGAGTCTAGACAGTTATATACTCAAAAGACTGTGATGGCTACACACCCGAGAAAAGTTTTTCTAAACTCTTTCCAAAATAGTCACTTCAGAAAGAGTTCACAAATCACACCCCTAAATAGCATGCATTCACACAGCACACACCTCTTTAGAAGAAAGGCTAATCATAATCAGAAGGGTGATTTAGTTTCCCACACTGTGAGAGTGAAACTAGTGTGGATACCAAAAAGTTGGATCCACATAACTAACCTTGTAGGACCCGAAAGGATACGGGGACCTAAATAATTTCTTCTGTGCTGCAGGGTACGAGTCCGCTAAAGAAAGAAAAGACCTAGATATTAGATAGCGGGTGCTCAGCTCACATGACAGGAGAGAAGAGATTGATCAAGGACCTGGAAAGGTATGAAGGAATAATGGTCAGCTTCGAAAACAAGGCCACGGGTCAAGTGATTGGAAAAGGATATGTGGAGCACAATGGAATAATCATTCAGAACGTATCCTTGGTCGCTAATCTGAAGCAAAATCTCCTCAGTATAAATCAACTAAGTGAAAGTGGCTACATTGTTAGATTTGAAAAATTAGAATGTCAAATAATAGACTAAGACTCACACAAGATTATAATCAGAGGAATAAGAAGAGGAGGTCTATATAATGTAGATTGGTCCAGTGGAGTAAGAGCGACATACCTCATAGCAATCAATTCCTCAGAAGCCTTAAATTGGCTGTGGCACAAGAGACTCAGTCATCTGCACTTCAATTCGATCCGACATCTGGCGAAGCATAAACTAGTTGAAGGACAGCCACAGAAGAAGTTCCAGAAAGAAGGAGTATGTAAAGCCTGCCAGTTCGAGAAACAGACAAAAGCCTCATTCAAGATCAGGCCAGTTACAACGAGCACAAAGATGATCTTGGAGCTGCTCCACATGGATTTGTTTGGTCCAGTCACCCCACCCACAATTGGAAACGAAGATATACATTAGTAGTTGTTGATGACTACTCAAGATATACATGGGTGGTGTTGCTCAATTCTAAGGATGAGGTTAAAATCCATTTACCAGAACAGATCAACCATCTTTAGAATAAAAAAGGATTAAAAGTGAAGAGGATAAGATCGGACAATGGAACTGAATTCTGCAATGGGCCTCTAATGGACTTCTGCGCTGAGATAGGAATTGGTTATGAGAAGTCTCCACAAAGAACTCCTCAGAAGAATGGTCTCGCTGAGCAAAGGAACAGGATTCTCAAAGAAGCAGTGAGAACCATGATGGCTGAAATTGACATTGGAAAGGGATTCTGAGGAGAAGCCTTGATGACAGCCTGCTACACACAAAACAGAAGTGCATTCAACACGAGGCTTCACAAAACTCCCTACGAGATCTACAATGGTCGTAAGCCCTCTATAGCTCATCTTCGTGCTTTCGGTTCATTATGTTATATTCACAATAATGGGAAGTTTAAGTTGAGTACCTTCAGCCCTAAGGCTGATGAAGGCGTGTTCCTTAGATATGGACACCCTTCATATAAGGGATATAGGGTATTCAACAAGACAACCCAGCTTGTGGAGATAACATGTCATGTCATTTTTTATGAAGCTACTCTAGTGCGCAGGACAATCTAAGATCTGAGTCTGGGAAATCATGAGATCAATGATGTCAATGAGGAACCTAAAAGTGATCTTGATCATAATCAGAAAGCTCCTCCGACTAGATCCATGAGTGACATCTCTGAGACTCTGGTTTCCTCGGCTGAACTCCAAATAGTCGAGAGGGCTGATGATGCAAATGTCATCGCTGAGGCCTTAAGGAACACATACATAGAAGATTCAGGTGAAAAGAAACCTACAGAAGCATAGAATGCCGTTCTAGAAGCAAAGCAAGATGGTCCCAAGGAAGTCAACCTTGAGGACACCAAGGAATCAAACTCCGCCGACGAGCCAGCTTCTGTTCAAAATTTAGAAGCATACCAGGATGCAGTTCCAGAAGAAGGAGATGAAGGAGCCTCTGAAGAAAAGGAGGAAACAGATCCAGAGTCTGATGCTGAACCATCTCAAGAGGAACATCCTACAATTTCTGAAGATCCAGCTGCCCGTGCTGAAGCCGCACCAGTAAAGAAGCCTAGCTGGTTAAGAGATCGTCCCAAGGAAGCCATCCTTGATGATGTTGGAAATCCTTTTTGAACCAGACAGGGGACAACATTGATGTCTTGCTTCTTATCTCAGATCGAACCAGTGAAGATCACAGAAGCTCTTCAATCTAAAGACTGGATAAATGCGATGCAGGAGGAACTAAATGAGTTTGCTCGCAACAATGTGTGGTATCTTGTGGATCAACCTACACATCAGTCTGTGATTGGTACCAAGTGGGTCTTTAAGAATAAAAGAGATGAGACTGGTACCATTGTCCGAAATAAGGCAAGATTGGTTGCAAAAGGTTACGCTTAATGTGAAGGGATAGACTTCGATGAGACATTTGCCCCAGTAGCCAGATTGGAAGCAATTCGACTATTCCTAGCGTATGCAGCCTATCATAACTTCACAGTTCTTCAGATGGATGTGAAGAGTGCTTTCCTCAATGGCAAACTAAAGGAAGAGGTCTACGTCGAACAACCCCCAGGTTTCAAGCAAAGAAATCAAGTCTACAAGCTAAGAAAAGCTTTATATGGATTAAAGCAAGCACCTAGAGCGTGGTATGAAACTCTCTCACAGTTTCTGCTCAAAAGTGAATTTGAGAAAGGTGCCATAGATCGAACACTATTCAAGATAAAGGATGGAGAGGACATCCTACTTGTTCAGATCAATGTAGACAACATCATCTTCGGAAGAAAAAATACCAAGTTATGTGAGAAGTTTGCCCAGCTAATGCAGAACAAATTTCAGATGAGCATGATGGGCAAGATGATATACTTTATTGGTTTGCAAGTTGATCAGTCTGACGAAGGAATATTCATAAGTCAGAAGAAGTATACTCAATACCTGATCAACAAATTTTGTCCAGAGAAAACAAAATCACTAAGGATCCCTATGAGCACCAGTTCTCAGATAACTCTCGATGAAGAAGGAGAACTTGTCAACCCGACAGCTTATAGAGGAATAATTGGATCCTTACTATATCTAACTGCCAGCCGACCAGACATATCTTATGCCATGGGAGTATGTGCAAGGTTCCAGATGAATCCAAAAAGGTCTCTCAAGGAATCGGCAAAGAGTTGTAAGATACCTCAAGAGTACAGAGTCTTTGGGTATCTAGTATCCCAAAACTGATGGAATCATGTTGAATGGATTCTCTGATTAAGATTTTGGAGGCTGCAGAATCGACAGAAAGAGCACAAGTGGAACTTGTCAGTTTTTAGGACATAAACTGATTAGTTGGTTCAGCAAGAAACAACATTCAGTGGCTACATCAACCACAGAGGCAGAATATGTAGCAGCAACTAGCAGTTATGCTCAAGTGCTATGTATAAAGCAGCAACTTAAGGACTATGGAATAGATACAAGGTGCGTTCCTATCTACTGTGATAGCAACAACGCAGTTTCTATTTCGAAGAATTGAGTTCTACATTCCAGGACGAAGCACATCAATATTCGTCATCATTTCATCTGAGACCATGTGGAGAAGGAAGATGTCTCGGTGGAATTCATTAGGACTGAAGACCAATTAGCGGATATATTCACCAAACTGCTACCTGAAGCTCGTTTTAAAGAGCTATGAATCAAACTTGGTCTTCTAGAGTTTGATGAAGTCTCAAGAGAAGGAGACGATAAGTGATCGGTGCAACAACTGTAAATTGTAGTTGATTGATATGATAATTAAGTCAATTACAGTTTGTTAAATGGTTGCAGTTTGCTGAAGACAAAGAAAATACGAATTCTTTCATTCATTGAAGATGGATACAATGGGATATGTCACTATTACATTCTAACATCAGATACAAAAGAAATGTGTCATCATCTAGCATCTATCAAGGAATAAGTGCCCAGTTAATTGGATGAGAAGGGTAATAGTCAGTTCCATCCAGACCCGAAGGACCATCCTTGAGATAAGGAATACTCTTCTCCAGCAGCCAGCTTAACTGCATGCCATAAGGAACAATTGCATCTGGCAGACTTTGTAGAGACATCTTCAGCCGATCAAAGATGAATCCTGCCCAATCAACCTCTCCTTGTTGTTCATAAGCCATCATTGCTCTCCAAACAGGTGGAGAGAAGTTTGTCTGCAGTAGAGGATTACAGAGTACCAGCTGGTTAATGATGTCAAAAGTCACTTGCTGTCGAGGTTGAGGATATGCGCATGGAGCTGTTGGATCAAAAGAGCTATTGTTACCTCTCCACTCCCACCATGACGACCATTTAGGAGCTGTCTCATCTATTCGATAATGCAAAACTGGTAGTACACATCCACTGGTAAACTCCAGTACTCGGCATACAACCTTCGACGATCAAGGATCTTGTTTCGGTTGATAGTAATCCTCGCCATCTCCTCTGCAATGTTCACCGGTTTGACCATTTCAAAGAAAGGATATGGTTAAGTGAAAGGAAGGAGAGGAGTTGCTGCTTCTATATTTGTTACCTCGTCAAGGGAGCATTTATAGGGAGACTTGAATCCATTAAAGCACTGCCACGTCCTCACAAAGGCGGGAAATGACTTATCATGTCGATGGCAAAAGGAATGAGTGGCGATTTAATACACAATAACCTTTTCATGTCAATCGCTATTTCTAGATAGCCGATAGGTCAGATGCCTACGATCTCAGGGTCCTTCCATAGACTAAATGATCGCTCCAGATGTTCAGATGTCATCATAGTTCGTCGACAAAACTCAAAAATTGATTGGACAATGCGAGAAGAAAAATGTCAAGATCATCTTGAAATATGTTAAAGGGAGAGACTATCTCTTCATGTCAAGGAGTAGCAGCTCAGTTTCTCTCTATGAGATAACAGTTGGATCATCTCATACCTTCTTGATGAAGCTTAAAGAGAGAGAAAACTGCCAAAAGCAAGGCACATCTTTGATTACCGCGAAGATCTCGGTGGCACGTTGCATTAAATGCGGAGCAACACGATGGCGTATTACCTGGAGCCATGTCAATTCTTCCTTACGCTGCTACACGGCATGCCAGATGACACGAACATGCGCTGAGGTCAGTATTAATCACAGCCGTTCAACACCAAAAAGGAGTTTAAATCTCAGTCTATGATTTTTGCCAAAATCGATCTCAAAAACCCCTAAACCCATTCTGTCATCGTCTTCTTTACTCCCTGCATGTCAATCAGTCAAACCATCAAAAAATCCCAAACCAAGAACTTCTCAAATCAACCACTTTCCATCTCTAGTTCATACCAAAAGGGAGTAACCAAATCATGGATACCGGCACCTCTGATAATCCGGAAAAGCTTGTCGTCACTGAGGAGACCCCTCAGGACGAACTAATTGACATAGTTGACAAATCCAGCACTGCTGATCGACATCTTCTGATATCTCAAGTTGTGAAGGAGAAAATTCTGAATTGGAAGAATTTCCTCTCGATCACCGCAGACGAGGCAATTGCTCAAGAAATTGCTGGAAAGCTACTCAACGAGAACTTGACAAAGTTCCTGACTACATGTCCTCGAAGGTTCAATCCGAATCGGGTCATCGAATTCTATGAAAATGCAACCTTTGACGATAAGGACGAGACCTTCTTCTTGACTACGGTTGAAACGAAGAAGATAAAAGTCGATCCTGAGCTTATTGCTCAATATCTACATCTGCTGAAGAAAGGGGCTTACATCGCCAGTTACATTCACAAAAATAAAGAAGAATTAAAAGCTCACTGGCTAAAATAGAAGAAGTTCGAGCTACCCAAAAAGTTCAAAGTTGCCACCAAAGTGTCCGAACTGAATCCATTTTCCAAAACACTCAGTGAGATCGCGCTGAGAATGATCTATTGTGGGATTGGATCCATGTCTGAGTTAAGTAGTCCTAAATATTCTTTGATGATGGCCCTTGATGATTGCCCTGGAGGAGATTGGGCAACATACATATTTGGCCGCTTACTGGAGAATGCGAAGAAGAAGAAAGATATCCCAAAATCAAAGGGAAGTTCTCCTCGTGTGTAGGGTTAGGATTGAAGGTTAGCTACCTTCTTGAGCGCTTCCTAGGATCACAGGATGAAGGATAAAATCTCATATCATCTGATTTTATTCCAACAAAAGTTCCAATTTATCGCTCGATTCAAAAGGATGATGCAGATGACAGTTTGGACGACATGGAATTAGTTGTTGAGACATCTGAAGATCTCAAGACCATTTCAAATGTTCGCGCTGCTGATGCTACCAAAAAGCCAAAGAAGACAGGCACTCCCACTTAAAAGCCTGCACAAAAGCGTAACAGACGAAAGCGAAAACAGGCAGCTAGCAGTTCAGAAGATGACTCACAGAAAGATAATCAACAAGCTGTTGAACAGCCCCAACGTCAGAAGAAAAAGAAGACAAATAAAGACATGACTCTCAAATCAGTTGCCAAAGAACTGCCATTCGGTGCTACACTTGAAGGACCAGGTCCAACTTCCAATCTTGGCAAAACAGCTCCAAACCAAGAGCTAGCATACCCTGCAGAGATGACTGCCTCCTCATCCTCTAGCTCTAAGCAAACCACGTCACATCATCAAGTGCTGCAAAAGGATGACCAAATGCCCTTCACAGATCTCAACAAGGAAGCAGACATTGAGAGCATACCCATCTTGGATTCAGGGGGAACTGATCATCTTGATGCTCATCAAGTTATTACCTCAAGCGAAGTGGCATCGAATTTAGATATCATCAGAAGAAAGATCAATGAATATCATGCAACTCTTCAACAACTGGACAACCAGCATCAAGAACTTGACCACCGACAACAAGAATTAAATGCTCAACGACGGATTCTAGACAACAATGAACAAAAGGTCAGAAGCCTTCTATCTCAACTTGAAAACGAAGAGGAATCATCAACTACTCGACTTTAAAGGATACGAGAAGCAGAGGGAGCTAGAACGTAAGTAGTGAGAGGCAGAAGCAGCAGTAGAGCTAAAGCGAAAACAAGAAGCCAAAGCCGCAGAGCTCAAAAGAAAAGAGGAAGAAGCTGTTGAGCTGAAGAGAAAGGAGGAAGAGGCTGCTGAGCTCAAAAGAAAAGAAACTAAAGCCATTGAGCTGAAGAGAAAAAAGGCAGAAGCTACTGAGCTCAAGAGATAGGAAGCAGAAGCTGTTGAGCTGAAGAGAAAAGAGGCAGAGGCTGCTTAGCTCAAGAGACAGGAAGCAAAAGCTGCTGAGCTGAAGAGAAAAGAAGAAGAAGCTGCAACTGTTGAAACACTTCGAAAGGCAGCAGAGGCCGCTACTGAAAAAGCTAGACATGAGGAAGCAACAGCCATCTCTACTCAGTAGGAGATAGAGACAACAACGATTCAAGCTCCACATCAATCTGATACTTCCACTACATCCTCTAGGAGTCAACCCCATGACGAATCAAGAGCACTGACTATGGTTGATAGAATCCTGTCTCCGAATCCTGTCTCTATTGCCACAGATCTTCTACCTTATAATGCTCTGAGACAAGAGATAGATTATCGGCTGAGTCAACATCTAGCTCTTGTGATTGATATTGTCAAAAAGGGGAAAGAAAGACAGAATGAGTCGATGAAGCACCAGTTGGCTGAAATAGAGAAGAAGCGAACAGAGGAATACAAGATACAGGATGAAGAGCGCAAGATGTGAGATGATCAAGTTACAAGGAGACTGGATGCACTAATGCTTTCCAGAGAGGAAGATAGAAAACATCTCTCATAACTAACCGCAGCTATCAAGGAGCAAGCTGAATTGCTCTCTGCATCCATTGCTGTAGGGTTTGAGTCTACGATGGACAATATGAGTTGCCATTAATTAAATTCTTGCCAAGGATCGTTCTTAGGATACCAGGAATAAATTTCAATTAAACAAACCATGTGAACCTATGCATGCTCCTACAAAATTAATTGCAGAGGATGGAATTTAGGAATACCTGATCTTCACTGTTTGATCTACAGATCTAGATCGGAGAATAAAACGATGAAGTAAACTTAGATCTGAGATTGAACGCCGGCGATGGATAGTTGTTCCTATAGATCTGATCTTCTGATCTGTTCCCTTGATCCTTGGAAATCTGGTGAGGATTATCTACCAAGTTGGATCCGAGACCTTGAGAAAACGATCAGTTCCTCCCTCTAGATCAGCTGCCGCCGTCTCTCTCTCTTGTTCTTTCAATATACTGAAAAACCACGAATGATCTGATAGAGAGAAGGCCTATATATAGTGTTAGGGTTTTGAGAAACCCTAACCCTAATGGGCTTGAGCAGGTCATGGGCCAGACCAGGGATCATATGCAAATAATAAAGTGGGCCCTCTTTATTAATTAATTCTTCCTTGTTCAACCCAGAACATAATTAATTAATAAAACATTATTTTAACCTTCACCATGGTAACAATGCTGACTCGCCCCTTTATTACCACGTTATTAGGAACGGTGTTGGGATTTTATACTGAAAGCATAAATAATTAAGTGTTTTTTATCCTGACCTTCATTTATGTGTTGCATCAACAATTCTCGCTATCTGATAAATGTGAGCATACGACGAACTATAATATCCTTTTATCTCGTAGATAGGGATGATCATATGGTGTGTAGGAGATCACAGAGGATCATATGGTTTGTTTGACCTAGCGAGATAGAAACTGTATAACAGCTGTAACAGTCCCAGGATAGGCTGTCGGTTTAAGCTGCGGCACATCGGTTCATAAGTGGGCTTATCCTAGCTACTTGATATGTCGGTACATGTTTATGTATTGATGGGATCAACAGTGGGATGTGCCATTCTCATTGACATATGAATGAGCCAGATCCCTAACATACTTCCTATGATCTTAAACCTTACTGAAGGATAAGAGGCACACACGGATTGACCACACTTTAATTTGCTAGGATGGCGAGTCTTAAATGTACTCTAATATCTACATTTTGGGTGTTGGCAATTTGTGTGGTGTCTGCTTGGGCTGGATGTATAGGTAAGCATATCTGTTTCAAGATGGTGACATTCTCTGATGAGCACACAAGGTTCTTTATGCTAAGTCCTGCAGGCTGAATGATTTGTTCAAGCATAAGAGAAAAGGAGTGAGTGGTATTAATCAGAAAATAAGATATTAATAAATTGTGGTTGATTGTCATAAGCCAAATTAATTAATGAATGTCTAAAACCTTAAATATGTGGATCATGTTAGTTTAATGCAACCCGTTCCTAATAACGTGGTAATAAAGGGGCGAGTCAGCATTGTTACCGTGGTGAAGGTTAAAACAATGTTTTATTAATAAATTATATTCTGGGTTGAACAAGGAAGGATTAATTAATAAAGAGGGCCCACTTTATTATTTGCATTTGATCCCCGGTCTGGCCTACACACTGCTCAAGCCCATTAGGATTAGGGTTTCTTAAAACCCTAACACTATATAAAGGATTTCTCTCTAGGTCAGAAGTAGACAACACAATATACAATTTAATCAGAATATTGAATTAAGAGAGAGAGAGAGAGATCGGCGGCGCTTCAGGGGAGGATTTTTCTGATCGAATCCTCCGGCTTCCCGATTCAACTTGGTAGATAATCCTCACCAGATTTCCATGGAGCAAGGGAATAGATCAGAAGATCAAATCTGTAGGAACACGATCCAAGCAACGTTCCATTCCGCTTCAGATTTAACTTCATCGTTCTTCCTCCGATCTAGATCTGTAGATCAAACGATTGAAGATCAGGTATTCTCTTGAATCCACCCTATGCAATTAATTATTGTAGAAGCATGAATAGGGTGGCATGTTTTATTTAATTGAATTTGTTCTTGATATCCTAAGAACGGTCCTGCGAATTAAATAACAACTCATGTTCTTGGCCGTAGACTCGAATCCTACAATTGGTATCAGAGCCAGGTTCCAGTTCTTAGGCTCTATCCTTGATAAATTTAATTAAATAAATTTGTATGTTCGTGGATGGATTTAAATTGTTATGTATGTTTTGTTCTCGTGGCCTTCTCGTTTTGTTTTGGATCTATTTTTCACCACGTGAAAATCCGTGGTTAGATTTGATAGGGAAATTCATTGTAATAGATTTAGATCTACTTTGTAATATTTCAAATCTATAAAAAAATTGGATCCAGAGAGAAGGACAAGAATTGAAGAACGAAGAACACATGATCAGGTCGACGGCGGCGGCGCACGGTGGAAGGCGGCGGCGCACGGCAAACCCTAGGGTTTTGGCCGTGCGCAGCTGGGCCGCATTTGTCGCGCGCACGCGTGTTCAGCCGGGCCGCAGGAGGCGGCCGGCCATCGGGGCCGTGCAGCAGGTGGAGGCAGGCAGCAGGCGACGGCAGCGGCGACGTGGGTGGCGGAGGCGTGCGGCTGCAACCCTAGGGTTGCACCATGCGCGGCTGGGCCGCGCCCTGCATGCGCCGCGGCTGCTCGGCTGCTTCTCTCGTTGCATGGCCGACTGGCGATGATGGCGACGGTGAGCTGGGATGGTGGCCCCCTCCCGGCGACGTGAACCAGCCGCAACCGGCGGCTGAAAGTCGACGGCGATGGGGGCTGTGAAGCAGCGAACAAAATCCTAGTTTCTAACTAGGGTTTCGCTGCTAAGGTTTTGGTACGGTCCCGTTGACCCGATGGCAGTCAGTATTTCTGACACCCTAATTTCAGCCCAAGTGTTGCAGATTCAGATTTGAGAGTGGGAGCCCAACTTGAAGATCTGTAATCAAATTAAATCTTGTAATAGTTAGATTTAATTTATTTTTCAGTTGTAATCGCATCTGATGGGCCACGAGAAATTTTATTTGTTTATTTAATTATGTCTCGTATGATGTGATTTATTATGTGCGCACTAGTAAATAATAGGAAAGCATGCCTATTTGCTTTAATTATTTACTTTAATAAGCATGTTGCAATTATTTAAATTTTTGAGCATGTCTTATGTGATTTATTTTATGTTTTAAATTATGTCTATAAATTCCAGGATTCATATTAATTTATGTTGGAATTTTAGTTATGACGTAATTTATGGCAACATAAAATAATGTGTGCACATGAAACCTTTAGAATTAAAATACTAAGCTCGATTTTGTTTCTTCTCTAACTAAAATCATTAGACCTCCACAAATATGACCTCTCACTAGAAGTGAGGTATCTTGAAGCGTAAACGTCTACTCAAGTAGCTTGCGTTAGAGGTCCCTGACCAGGTCTGGTGCGATGAGGTTTCTAAATAAAACATTTAGTTTAAGATGAGAAGTGGGAGCCTCTGAGCAAACGTCTACTCAAGTAGGTTGCAGTGAGACAACTTTCACTGACCTCTAAGATTAAACTAAGTGAGATAACAAAGGATGTAAGGGGCATGCGGCATGGGTCCAGTGCGTATGCTAAATCGCCCTAAACGTCTGGAGTTAGGCTTGTGGTTATTTTGGCTTAGATGTTGCCTGGAGTATAACTCATGAATGATGTCCCTGTTCCGGATAGGTGAACATGGTCTTGGGATCTCCAATATTAATTTCTTTTGCTTAAGATACCTAGCATGTTAAGAAATTAAAGGATCATTTTGGTCTGGTTGAACGTTTGTCGTAAACGTCTACTCAAGTAGCTTGCGGTGAATTAGCTTGGACAATTGGAGGAAACAAATTGTATTGTTTTTATCTAAAGGTTACTATATATATTTGTTTCAATTGTTCTGTTGTATGTTCTTAATTTATTTATTTATTCATTTTCAGATATGTCTATCATTATTCGTATTTTGGCACAAAATCCCTTGAAGGGTTCTAATTTCCTGGAATGGAAATGGCTCATGGAGCGATGCATGTTTGCTACACAGACTGTTTTTGTGTTACTTGTGCCTCGTCCAGCTGTACCTCCAATTGAGTCCTCAGGTTCCTCTAGGAGCTCTTTTGAAAAATGGATGACGAACAACGATAAGTTATTATCAATGCTCAGGTCATCCATGATTGAGGAGCTCCAGCTCAAGTATCAGTATTGTACTGACGCTGCTGAGATTTGGAGAGACCTGATTATGACTTTTGGTAGGCTTGGACAGACTGCCAGTGCCGAGTTCATAATGAGAATTGTGAACTGTAAGTTGGCACAGGGTGGTAATGTTAGGGAGCATGTGCTGCACATGGATCACCTTAGAAGATTCTATATCTTAAATGGTGGAAATATGAATGATCAGTTATTCACTGATGTCATATACAACTCCCTTCCAGAATCTTACTATGACTTCACTTCCATAGTCGAAGACAAGGTGTTCACTCTGGATCAGTTGATCAGTTTCTTGGAGGCTGCTCAACAGACCAATGACTCCTTGTCTATTGTTGTGCTTGACTATCACTTTCCACTTCCGAGTGTAGAGGATGTAAGCATGAAGAATTCGACTAGTGATGGTTCTATAGAAAGGCAAAGTTTACAAAAGAAAGTTCTGTTCAGCATGCAAAAGGAAGGGTCACTGTTTAGTAAATTGTCCGGTGTTTGTCACCAAGGGACAAGGTACGTCATCTTCTGCACTAGTTATTGAAACATGTTTAGCATCAGTTTCTATCCATTCGTGGATAGTGGATACTGGAGCTACTGATCATGTTTGTTGCTCTATACAGGGGTTCGAGCTGACTAGAGAGCTTGAACATGGCGAGGTTACCATCTCCATGGGAAATGCTGCTAAAGTCTCTGCTGCAGCAATTGGAGATGTTACTTTATGTTTTGGGAATAATGTTTTGACACTAAGAGATGTTTTGTTTGTGTCGTCTTTTCAACGAAACTTGATTTCAGTTTCCAAACTTATTGATGATGGATTTCATGTTGTTTTTGATAGAAGTGTTTCTATCATGAGAAATAACATTGTTATCTATCATGGGTTACTGAAAGATTCTCTTTATGTTATTACTTGTTCAAACAAACCAACAGTGACAGAGTCATATAATTTGTCTAATCAACGGAAAATAAAATTCTCTCAAAGTGAGGATATAACATATCTTTGGCATTTGAGACTCGATCACATCAATCTTAAAAGAATCAAGAAACTCGTTGATTGTGGAATTATGGATCCAATCCAGGTAGTTCCACATAGAGTTTGTGAATGTTGTATAGAGGGAAAGATGACGACCAGACCCTTTAAGGCAACTGAGTCTCGAGCAAATGATTTGTTAGGCCTCATTCACTCTGATCTGTGTGGACCTATGTCAACACAAGCCCGTGGTGGGCACAGATACTTTGTCACCTTTATAGACGACTACTCTAGATATGGATTTGTTTATCTACTTCACTACAAGTCTGAATGCCTTGAGAAATTCAAGGAATTCAAGGCCGAGGTAGAGAAGAAGTTGAACAAGACCATAACGACACTGCGATCTGATCGTGGTGGGGAGTACCTCTGCAATGAGTTTCTCCAGTATCTGGCAGATCAAGGGATTACCTCCCAGTGGACTGCACCTGGCAACCCTCAGCAGCATGGTGTAGCAGAGAGAAGAAACAAAACTCTGTTGGAAATGGTTAGATCAATGATGAGCTATGCCAGCTTACCAATTTCCTTTTGGGGGCATGCACTAGAAACAACTGCTTTTCTGCTCAACTTGGTTCCCTCTAAATCAGTTCCTAAAACCCCGACTGAGCTATGGCAAGGGCGAAAACCCAATTTGTTCAGAATCAAGGTTTGGGGTTGTCCAGCATACGTGCTGAATAAGGAAGCTGACAAGTTAGAGGGAAGATCCAAGTTAATGTTGTTTGTGGGCTATCCCAGGCAAACAAAGGGTGGTTTCTTTTATGATCCAGAAGATCAGAAAGTCGTTGTGAGTACCAACGCAAGATTTCTGGAAGATGAATTCATAAGAAACCACAAAACCAAGAGCTAAATTGTACTTCAAGAAATTGAAGAGAACAATTCAAATCCATCAGGAGAACCCCGTGGCAACCTGAGCATACCTAAATTGGGTATGGAACCAGGTGCACGGCCGCCTGTGCAAGATGGTGAATCACAAGTGAATGCACCAAACTCAGACACATTGAAGGGGCCTCGACGTAGTGGGAGGTTTTCTCGGCAACCTGAACGGTATATGTTTGTGGGAGAGTGTTCCGACTTAATCCCTGAAAACGGACTAAATGATACCGACCCATGGACATACGACGAAGCTATGAGTGACAAGGATGCTGATCAATGGCGAAAGGCCATGGATTCTAAAATAGAATCGATTACAGCTATGGATGTATACCAGAAATCCTTGCTGCCAGAAGGTTTTAGGGCCATAGGCAGTAAGCGGGTATACAAGAGAAAGAAGGATTCGAGTGGTAACATAATGGCGTTTAAGGCCAGGCTGGTGGCGAAAGGTTATAGTCAAAAGGACGGTATTGATTATGATGAAACCTTCTCACCAGTTGCTCTGTTAAAATCCATTCGGATACTTCTATCCATAGCAGCATATATGGATCTTGAGATCTGGCAGATGGATGTCAAAACCGCATTCTTGAACGGGTACCTTGAGGAAGGTCGTGACATCTACATGCAACAACCAGAAGGATATGTGCAGGATGATCAAGAGAATCTTGTCTGGAAGCTTAAGAAGTCCTTGTATGGACTTAAGCAAGCTTCAAGGTTATGTAACAAGCGTTTCGATGATGTGATCAAATCCTATAGATTTGCACAATGCGAAAGCGAAAGTTGTGTGTACCGTTTATGTGTCAGTGGGAGTGTGGTCTTTCTTGCACTTTATGTAGATGACATTCTCCTATTTGGAGACAATGTGGAGGTGTTATCAAGCATAAAAGGTTGGTTATCCGAGCAGTTTCAGATGAAAGATCTGGGTAATGCTGGTTACATCCTTGGGATCTAAGTCCTACGTAATCGTAGGAAAAGGATGATGAGCTTATCCCAGGGTGCTTACATTGATACTTTGTTGGCTTGTTTTAGCATGGAAAATTCCAAGAGATGTCTTTTACCCTATCGTCATGGAATTCGTCTTTCAAAATCACAGTATCCTGTGACAGAGAAGGAGAAAAATGAGATGTCTAAAGTACCATATGCTTCGGCAGTGGGAAGTCTCATGTATGCTATGCTTTGCACGAGGCCAGATATCTGCTATGTTGTTGGTATGGCAGCAAGATATCAGTCCAATCCTGGGCAGGCGCATTGGAATGCGGTGAAACACATTCTCAAATATCTTAGGAAAACACGAGACTTATGTCTTGTATATTAGAGTGAGAACTTGTGTCCTGTTGAGTACACGGATTCGGATTTCCAGGCGGATCAAGATGAGAAGAGATCGACCTCTGGATATGTGTTTACGTTGGGAGGAGGAGCTGTGTCTTGGAGGAGTGCGAAGCAGAAATGCATCGCAGACTCCACCATGGAAGTTGAATATGTAGCAGCTTCAGAGGCAGCAAAGGAAGCTGTATCGTTCCGAAACTTCCTCCTGGAGTTGGATATTGTTCCGAGCTTGCCTAAAACAATCACAGTATACTGTGATAATGCTGGTGCAGTGGCAAACTCAAAGGAACCCAGAACTCACAAGGCTTCAAAACACATTGAGAGAAAATACCACATCATACGAGAGATCGTGGCAAGAGGCGATGTGCTGATGTGCTAGTCCAAAAGATAGATACGAAAGAGAATCTAGCTGATCCATTAACAAAGGGCTTGCCCCAGAAGATCTGTGAGGAACACGTTCGTGCTCTTGGACTGAAGATCTGAGGCTGGATATCTTATGTCCCTTTTGTAATAGCTAGATTGTATAAACACACTTAATACTCTAAAAAAAGTAATGGTATTATGCTTTTGAGTATAAGTGGGAGATTGTTGGGATTGTATACTGAAAGCATAAATGATTAAGTGTTTTGTATACTGGCCTTCATTTATGTGTTGCATCAACAATTCTCGCTATCTAATAAATGTGAGCATACGACGAACTATAATATCCTTTTATCTCGTAGATAGGGATGACCATATGGTGTGTAGGAGATCACAAAGGATCATATGGTTCGTTTGACCTAGCGAGATATAAACAGTATCACAGCTAAAACAGTACCTGGATAGGCTGTTGGTTTAAGCTGCGGCACATCGGTTTATAAGTGGGCTTATCCTAGCTACTTGATGTGTCGGTACATGTTTATGTATTGATGGGATCAACAGTGGGATGTGCCATTCTCATTGACATATGAGTGAGCCAGATCCCTAACATACTTCCTATGATCTTAAACCTTACTGAAGGATAAGAGGCACACACGGATTGACCACACTTTGATTTGCTAGGATGGCGAGTCTTAAATGTACTCTAATATCTGCATTTTGGGTGTTGGCAATTTGTGTGGGGTCTGCTTAGGCTGGATGTATAGGTAAGCATATCCGTTTCAGGATGGTGATATTCCCTGATGATCTCACAAGGTTCTTTATGCTAAGTCCTGCAGGCTGAATGATTTGTTCAAGCATAAGAGAAAAGGAGTGAGTGGTATTAATTAGGAAATAAGATATTAATCAGGAAATAAGATATTAATTAATTGTGGTTGATTGTCATAAGCCAAATTAATTAATGAATGTCTAAAACCTTAAATATGTGGATCATGTTAGTTTAACTCAACCCGTTCCTAGTAACGTGGTAATAAAGGGGCAAGTCAGCATTGTTACCGTGGTGAAGGTTAAAACAATGTTTTATTAATTAATTATGTTCTGGGTTGAACAAGGAAGGATTAATTAATAAAGAAGACCCACTTTATTATTTGCATTTGATCCCTGGTCTGGCCCACACACTGCTCAAGCCCATTAGGGTTAGGGTTTCTTAAAACCCTAACACTATATAAAGGATTTCTCTTTAGGTCAGAAGTAGACAACACAGATACAATTCATCAGAATATTTAATTAAGAGAGAGAGATCGGCGGCGCTTCAGGGGAGGATTTTTCTGATCGAATCCCCCGGCTTCCTGATTCAACTTGGTAGATAATCCTCACCAGATTTCCAAGGAGCAAGGGAACAAATCAGAAGATCAAATCTGTAGGAACACGATCCAAGCAACGTTCCATTCCCCTTCAGATTTAACTTCATCGTTCTTCCTCCAATCTAGATTTGTAGGTCAAACGATTGAAGATCAGGTATTCTCTTGAATCCACCCTATGCAATTAATTATTGTAGAAGCATGAATATGGTGGCATGATTTATTTAATTGAATTTGTTCTTGATATCCTAAGAACAGTCCTCCGAATTAAATAACAACTCATGTTGTTGGCCGTAGACTCGAATCCTACAAACGGGTTGCACCAAACTAACATGATCCACATATTTAAGGTTTTAGACATTCATTAATTAATTTGGCTTATGACAATGAGCCATAATTAATTAATCTCTTATTTCCTGAGTAATACCACTCACTCCTTTTCACTTATGCCTGAATTAAATAATTCAACCTGTATGGTTTAGCATAATGAACCTTGTGAGCTCCTCAGGGAATGTCACCATCGTGAAACGGATATGCTTACCTAAACATCCAGCCTAAGCAGGCCACACACAAATTGCCAACACCCAAAATACGGGTATAAGAGTACATGTAAGACTCGCCACCTTGGTAAATCAAAGTGTGGTCAATCTGTGTGTGCCCCTTATCCTTCAGTTAGGTTTAAGATCATAGGAAGTATGTTAGGGATCTGGCTCATTCATATGTCAATGTGAATGGCACATCCCATTGTTGATCCCATCAATACATAACCATGTACCGACACATCAAGAAGCTAGGATAAGCCCACTTATGAACCGATGTGCCGCAGCTTAGATCGATAGCCTATTCAGGGACTGTCTCAGCTGTGATACTGTTTATATCTCGCTAGGTCAAATGACTGATATGATCCTCTGTGATCTCCTACACACCATATGGTCATCCCTATAGGCGAGATAATAGGATATTACGGTTCGATGTATGTTTGTTTCATCAGACAGCGAGCATTGTTGTAGCAACACATATATGAAGACCAGTGTACAAAACACTTACTCATATATGCTTTCAGTATATAATCCCAACAATTGCAACATCCACGAAGCCAAAAGACACTGATTCATCGAACCAAGATAAGGAGAAGGACAAGAATCAAGATAGGTAAGCAAAAGTCATGAGAGTTCATTTTGCTTGCATCTTTTCGAATGTCTTTTCTTTTGCCGCAGTTTTTCTTTAAGCTTTTCATGTACTTGTTGCACTTGATCAAATCTAGTGAAAAGTGAAAAACTGTTGGTTTGAAGACAACTACTCATTGTCTCTCACCTTGATTCTTGACTGGCTAAATTCACATTTTCCAATGTGATCAGCAAACCTTCTTCTATTTATTATTCTAAAAATGATTGATTTTAATCAAGAACTATTATCACATTAAGGGGAAGATGATTAAGAGTAGGTCGAGTGTAGAAGAAGCACGGTTCTGAGCAATATTAGATAGAGAAACCTTGTAAAACTCGGGCCAACTGCATCTTCTCGTCGACATAGATAGACTTAGTGGTATGGTTTTGACAACATCAAAAAGGGGGAAATTGTTAGGTATTACTGTTGTAATTCCACCTTAATTTGATGTTTTGATGTGTCAAAACTATATACCAAAGTCTAGGCTTTAGAGCATTACCTCATGTAATCCTTGTATAGGATAATCGAGTTGTAATAGTCTAGAGAGGAGGATATCATCAGAACTGTGGAACAGTTTTGAAGAAGACATCATTTTAACGAGATAAGTGTAGAGCATACAAGACGACGATAAGCAGAGCACATCAAAGTCACAAAATTTGCGCAGATAGTTTTTCCTGCCAAAGTCTGAATACTCAAAAAAACTGTTGAGAGGCGCTCACAGTTTCAGGTCAAGACAGCTTCGCGTCTAAGAATGCGTATGAGGCTAGTGTCGAGAAGTCGCAGAAGATCCTTGAGAAAGTCAATAAGAAAAGACAAACACTACTCAGTTGTGACTGGTGAACAATGTTGTTTGAACGTTTGACACATCAAGTACAAGCTGCTCTGAAAAGTAGGTCGATGCAGCAGAGATATCAGAGGAGAAAGCGACCTTTTACAGAAAAGAATGGAATATGATTGGACATTCTTCTCTATGTCTCTACCGGCTATTTTTTGGGTCTCCACCTATAAATAGCAGGATCTACAGAGACCTAAAAACCTTTGCAAAAATCTTGTGCCAAACCTCTTAACAATCTCGCACATTTGAATCTCCGACACACCAGCCTCGCCACAGAAGTTAAAGCTCAAGGCATTAAACACTTTCAAGAGAGAAGACACTAATATTGTGGTTCATTTATTGAACACAAAGCATTCATTGCTTATAGAATCTTTGGAGACTCACCATATTACCCTGGGTACACGAGGATTAAGTCAGACAACTTAATCTACCACTTTGGTTTTCTTATTCTATGAATAAGAACATAGCAGCCAGCTCTTGCAAAGGAAGAGTAGGTTACTACGGGCAACTGCCAAAATGTGAAAGTTCTTGGAAGAACGCAACCATCCAACCTACCGAAGGAGGAAAAGGGAGGTTTGTCCACAGTCCAACTTCGAGCTGGTCCACAGAGAAGACGCAGAGCCTTTGACGGACTGAAGAAGGAGTGAAGTACAGCTACCTGGGCGAGTGATCCTTTGTGCTATGGATGGAGGTCTCTACAGCAACTGGCTATAGATCGTGAGGAGTGTATTTTCATTACTAAGTGAATTATCGGATCTGATATCTGAAGAGTGGACGTAGGACTTAAGGCTCCGAACCACTATAAAATATCCAGTGTCGTTTACAGTTTTCTTTCCTTACGCACTTTACAGTTTTCTAGCATATCTTGAAACCTTCAACACTTGTCTCGTAAGTGTTGAAGTGCATAAACTGTTAACTGCTTACATCTGCAAAATTGTTAAAACAATCTGCTGGCTAACGTGAATAGTATTGCTAAAACTGCTAAGTAAAACTGTGTCTGTAGTTAGCTGAACTGTCTAAGTTAGAGTGCGAATTAACATTTAATACTTCCGCTGCAAACTATACGTACTCTGAACTGGGACAAACAACACCTTTATCAGCCTTAGGGCTGAAGGTATTCAATTTGGACTTCCCGTTATTGTGAATTTAACATGGTGAACCGAATGCACGAAGATGAGCTATAGAAGGCTTACAACTGTTGTTGATTTTGTAGGGAGTCTTATGCAGTCGCGTGTTGAATGCACTTCAATTTTGTGTGTAGCATGCTATCATCAAGGCTTCTCCCCAGAATCTTTTTCCAAGGTCGGTCTCGGCCATCATGGTCCTCACTGCTTCTTTGAGTGTTCTAATCTTTCGTTCAGCAAGGCCATTTTGTTGAGGAATTCTTAGAGTAAACTTCTCATGCCCGATCCCAGTTTCAGCGCAGAAGTCCATGAGGGGTCCATTGCAAAAACCTGTTCCATTATTGGACCTTATCCTCTTAACTATCACCCTTTTGTAATTTTGAAGACAGGTAATCATTTCTGGCAACTGAATTTTGACTTCGTCTTTGGACTTGAGCAGCACCACCCATGTATATCTTGAGTAGTCATCAACAACTACTAATGTATACCTTCTTCCTCCAATTTTGGGTGGAGCAACTGGACCAAACAAATCCATGTGGAGCAGTTCCAAGATCCGGTCCGTGCTTGTTGTAATTGGCCTGTTCTTGAACGAGGCTCTTGTCTATTTCCCTAGCTGGCAAGCTTTACAGACTCCTTCTTTTTGGAACTTCTTCTGTGGCAGTCCTTCAACTAGATTTTGCTTTGCCAGATGTCTGATCAAGTTGAAGTTTAGGTGACTTAATCTTTTATGCCACAACTAGTTTACTCCATGTGAGGAAATTTGCGTGAGGAGGCACGTTCCCTCATCACCACTGGACCAGTCTACTATGTAAAGACCTCCTTTTCTGATTCCTCTGATCTTGGTCTCGTTAGTCTGCTCATCTATGATGTGGCACTCTGATTTTTCAAAACTGACAACGCAGCCACTCTCGCTCAACTGGCTGATACTTAGAAGATTGTGCTTCAGGTTGGTGACTAACGACACGTTCTGATTAATGATTCCATTGTGCTCGACGCATCCTTTACCAACCACTCTACCCTTGGTTTTGTTCCCAAAAATGACAGACGGTCCTCTGTACATCACAAGATTCTTAAGAAGATCCATCTCTCCTATCATGTGTGCTGAGCACCCACTATCCAAGATCCATGATCTTGCTTTCTTCTGAGAACTTTGTCCCTGCAAGACAGAAAAATTTATTTAGGTCCCCGCATCCTTTCGGGTCCTGCAAAGTCAGTTTTCTGGATCCATCCTTTTAGTATCCAGACCTGTTTCACTTTTACAGTTCGTGAAACTGAATCACTTTTAAGTGATTGATTAAACTTTCTTCTAAAATAATGTATGTTGTTTGAATGTATGTTAGGAAAGGTTGTGTTGTGTGAACTCCTTCTGAAACTGTTGTTCTGGAACGAGTTTCGAGAAACTGTTCTCAGGTGACTAGCCATCACAGTCTTTTGAGAGTAAAACTGTCTCGACTCAGGCCTCGAATAGGTGTTCCTCTTATTCGGATAACTGTTATAATAGAACTGAGTTCTATCATAACCTCTTGGATTTCTATCCGATTGACGAGCTGACTTCCTTGCAGCATTTACATGTTGCTTAGTCGTTCTTGTTGGTAAAACTAGATTCCTTGCATATGGAACATTACGCTTGTCCAATTTTGAAGGAAAGTCATTTTTCCTCTCAATAGTTTTTTTGTACAATTTACGAACTGTGTTAACTCTCTGTCGAGGTGCCAGTTTCGGGTCAGTTTTTTACCAATATTTGGTCTTGACATTTTGCTTAACTGACTCTTTAGACTTGACATTTCCTTTCTCCAACACATGACATGGACTAAGTTTGGCTTTGACAGAACCTAAAAATGTTTTCTTAGTCCTAGATGTGGATGCATGTTCGCACAAAACTTTATTCATTTTGATGCTCCAAAAATCTAATTCCATATTTATCATATGATTGTTTTAGAGCATTCGAAATCTCTTCTAATTTTCTTGAACTCTTTTTTGAAAGTGCATTCGCATTTAACAGGCTCAGTGTTCTTCAAGGAGTCACACTCTTTTGAAATATTTTCAAAGTCTTTGAGCAGTTTTGAGTGTTCCTCCTTGAGTTTTTCAAAATCTTCACTATTTGACCTCGTCTTTGTGACTTCATCGGTCAAAACTGAAATCTCTGATTTTAGTGAGGCATTTTCACTAACTAATGTATCTTTAATCTCATGGAATTTTTCTACCTCTTTAATAATGTTTTCAATTAAAACATCTTCTAAATTTGAGCGACAAAATTCAGAGTCTTCTTTAAAGCATGTAGATGCAAGAGATGAGGGTAGATGAGTTGTTACCACTATTTCGCAGTTTGAAGCGTTGTCTTCTTCGTCGGTAACATCTCCATCAATAGCTGCCATGAAGGCAATAAGTGCTTCCTCATCATTTTCATCCTCAGACGTGTAATAGCCATCATCATGGTCTGGTACGTCTGGCACTTTAGTTCTTGTGAGTGTTGCATGGGCCACAGCTTTAGATGTTCTCCTTTCAAACACCTTCTTCAGTATGTCTCTCTCCTCCTGAGAGACCAGAGGGCATTCGTACTTCAAATGATCTTGAGAGTTGCATTCGTAGCATGTGCGTGGCTCACTCTTTGTGAACCTTTTCTCGCTGGACTTAGTCTCCTTCCCTTTTCCTTTGGCCTTCTCGAGAAGTACGACCAGGTTCCTCATCTGTTCCTCCAGTTTGGCAAATGACAATTCAGTTTCCTTCTTCTAAACTAAAGTGGAGGTATCCTTCGCTGCTGAGGATTGTTAAGCAGTTTTCTCGAACTAAACTGGCCTCTTCGGTCGCCTTTGGAAGTCTCTCTTTACGAAGAATGTTGCGTCACTATCAGCTGCTGAATTCGGGGTTCTAACAGCTTCTTTCTTGTTCACCATCTGAATATCCCATTCATGGGCTTGAAGTTCGGCGAACAACTCTTTGGTTGACATCTTTGAGAGATCCATGGTCTTTAAACTGGTGGTTTGTACAAACCAATCTTCCTTTGGCATTCTCGAAAGAATTTTGGCGTTCATCTCAGCCACCTTTTCTTCTCTTCCAAGATTTTTCATTTTGCTGACAATGGCATTAAATCTTGCTTCCATCGATTTGATTGTTTCTCCAGGAAGCATCTGGAAGGATTCATGTTTGTCGGCGCACATTTATTTCTTGTTGCGCCTCATAGATTTTGTTTCCCTGGTAAGCTTTTTGATCCAGTCCCATAACTCTTTAGCACTGTTGTTCTCTATGGCTTCCTCCATGAGAGATTATGGGAGAGATTTCATAATCATCTCTTGAGCAATGGGATCAGGCTGATGGCGTTTCTTGTCTTCAAGTGTCTATTCTTCCTGTGGCTTATCTACCATTTGAACACCACCAGCTTGGCCATCTTGTTCACCAACACGAATGCCAATCTTCTGGATCTTCAGAGGTCTATTCTTTAAAACTTCATCCATCTCTGGATGCTGAGCTCTCAGTTGGATGAGACACCTCTTCTTCCACACCTCTAACTTCTCCGGGTTGTACTTGGGAAGGCTTGGATAATTCATCATTATCTTAAGATAACCTGCTCGCTAATCACACTTAACAAACAATTAAGAGTGCAAGGAAGTACGGATTTGGTCTTAAGTGACTTAAAACAGGACAGTCTAGAAAGACCGACCTACTCTGATACCACTTGCTGGTCCTAGATCAGAGTACGTGTAATGTGCAGCGAAAGTATAAGAACAATTATTTGCACTCTTAAATGTGACAGTTCAGTATCAAACTTATGACATAGTTTGTAACCAACAGTTTTAAAAATGACAGTTTGTGTTAGCCAGCAGTTTAGGTAACCAATTTACAGTTATAGGCTGTCAACAGTTATACACTTCAACAACTTCAGAGAAGTGTTGAAGGTTTTAAAACACAATTGGAAACTCTATTATGCGTAAAGTAAATAAAGCTATAAATGATGCAAGATATTTATAGTGGTTCGGAGCCTTAATTCCTACGTCCACTCTTCGGAAATTAACCTGGTAATTCTCTAAGTAATGAAGATACAATCCTCACGATCTATAGCCAAATGTTCAAGAAACCACCATCCACAACAAACTGGATCACTCGCCCAGGTAGCTGTTTTTCACGCCTTCTTCAGTTCCTCGAAGCCAAGTGGCACCTTGAAGTCTTCCCAGAACTGGCAGTCGTCGGAAATGGATTGAGGACAAACCTCCCTTCTCCTTCTCTGGTGGGTGGATGGTTGAGTTCTTCCAAGAACGTACGCTGGTTGGAAGTTGCCCGTGAGAACTTTCTTCTCCTTAGAGAGTTAGACTGCTGTGTTCTTACTCGAAAAGTAAGAACACCAAGAAAGTAGATTAAATCGAAAGACTTAATCCTCGTGTGCACAAGGTCACATGGTGAATTTCTGAAGATTCCTTAAGCAATAATACCTCGTGTTCAATAAATGAGCCATAGAGTTAATGCCTTCTTGCTAGAGAGCTTTTAATGCTATGAGTTTTAAATTCGGTAGAGTGACGACAAGGTTTTCAAGTGCTCGATCGGATATGTTTGTCTCTGATCCTCTTGCTATTTATAGTTGGAGATTTGAAAATAGCCGGTAGAGACATTTCAAAGGATGTCCAATCAGTGTCCATCCTTTTCTGTAAAGTAGACCTGCTCCTCTACATTTTCTGAATCACTGCCATGCTTTTTGCAGGGGCAATTTGTGTTGGTCCCTGATCAGAGTCATGATAAGCAGCCTAAAGCTACTTAGCAAATACAACAGAATAATAAAGTAACTTGCACTTAGTTTCTTTTCAAATGTTTAGCTCAAGGTAGGTGTTAAGATTGTTTCAAAGATATACTTAAACAACTTGGGGTTGCTAGGTTTTAAATCAAACAGTGGAACAATAAAACAGTAAGAACACATAATATTTATAGTTGTTCGATCCTTAAAGATCTACGTCCACTCCTCAGTCGAACATTGAGAATTTCACTAAAAAGATATGGTCAAGTACAAGGAATCGCCTATCTCCTGTAGCAAGTGGTGAGCTTTCGAGCCAGCCACCACAAGACCATCCTCTGTTACTCGGATCTTCTCAATCGGCAGCTACAACTAAGTCAATGGTGCACCTTTGTAAAACTTGCCTTTACTGCAATGGAAGCTTTGTAGTTTCTTTCGAACTTTCCTAGTTTCGGCAACAGCCCGTGGGAGTCAATCTCTTTTCTGAGATATGATTGTTGGATGCTTCCTAGGATGAAAGTTATCCCAATGATTAGATTCTTGAGCAAAGTCAAGGAATCTCTTCAATGTAGTGTCAGATATTCAATGAGGGGGACACTACGATTGTTGAGAGCTTTGATTTCTTCTCTTTAAAGAGCTCTCAACTGACTACTCTCTTTTTGCTTTTTGTTCACTCTGTTTGCTTTGTTCGCTTGGTAAAAGATATTTCTTTCACTAAGTGTCTTTGAGAGTGTGAGCAGTAGTTCTTCTCTCTGTTTGGACTTCTCTTTTATATCTGGAGATTCCAACTTTGAATCTCCAGACCCGTTATTCACAACGGTCCTCCTTGTCTAAAAGAGCTTACTTGCTTTTTGTCCTTTCCGGCGTGTACAGTGTTTTATTACCTACTTCGGTAAAGCTTATCGTCCTTGGTTGTACTTTTGTTAGAACGGGCGTCTTTAGCAAGTATAACTAAGTATTTCCTTGTTTAGCATTCTATCAGAGAATGCTGGGAATACTCTGCTAAGCCTTTTGATTGTTGAGCTCTTCTAGCAATCTGCTAAGTCTTTTGGTTGTTGAGCTCTGCTAGCAATCTGCTATGTACTAGCGAATGCTGACTCCTTCAGCTCTCTGCTATCACTTGATATCTTGTCTCCTAATTGCTATAACTTCTAGCAATCTCCTGAGGAAGCAGTGAATGCTAACACCTTTAGCATTCTGCTAGATCTTTACTGCTGACTGCTGAGCAAATACTCCTAGCAGTCTCTTCTTTCAGCATATGATTGCTAGCTTCTTAGTAATCATTCTTCTAGCACTTGACTGCTATCTCCTTAGCAGTCACTTTGTCTGTTGGCGGCTCTACCATTTTCGAAGTTGCTTGGAATCTGATTTTCTTCGTTCCATTTGCTGAGTCCTTCAACAATCTTCTCAAGCACTTCTAATCTATTACAACTCGATAGATTTCCTAAACAGGACATTACAAAAGAGTTGCTAGACTATGCTAGAATTCAGCAATGATCGACCAAACTAACTAAGCTTTGATTCAACAAAACTTTTACAATTTGATCCTAAAGGGAGATTTACAATATAAATTAAGGAATATTTTCCTAAAAATTTTCCCCTTTTTGGTGCGATCAAAGCTTACTATCAATTGCTGAATCTAAGATGTAAATTTACAATATAAATCAAGGAATATTTTCCTAACAATTTCCCCCTTTTTGGTGCGATCAAAGCTTACTATCAATTGTTGAATCTAAGATGGAAAAATTTCTGAGTATACAAGATATTCTAAGTATCAGAACAAATCTAGCAATCTAACTCAGCATTTAACCAACTTAGTTCTTAGCAGGGATTGGTTTTAAATAAATTCCCCCTTAATAAATGCTGGGAAATATTTCTCGATTAAAACATAAGTAAAATGCTTCTTAGCAATATGCTAGAATCTAGCATCCAATTCAAGCAGCAAGCATTTACCACCAATCACACAACAATAACACAACATCCACAACCACATGCAATTTCGTTGAATACACGAATATTGTGTATCAAATAAGACACGCGAAAACATCAGAAGTGGACAATGAGAAATTTTCTAAGTCTGATTCAGTTTCATTTATGATTTTGAGATGTTACAAGTACAGAAACTGAAAAAGACAACAAAAAGATTACAGAGAACTAGCTAGCATAAAAATTAGCTCAAGAGTCAGGAGCAGGCTTCTTGTCAAGATCATCAAATTTACTCATCGCCATCTGCATGAACTTGTCAAATAATTCTTTGTTGGTCTCACGATCAGCAGTCTCCCTCTCTAGCTTCTTAGCAAGTCTCTCATTCTCCATCTCAATTCTCTTCAGCTTGAGCTCCATCTCCTTCTTTTTAAGCTCTTCTTCTGCTAATCTTCTCTCCTCTTCTTCTCGCCTCCTCTTCTCAGCTTCAACAAGTCTCCTTTCTTCCCCCTCTTTGATCGCAGCCAAAAAGGTGGATGAGAAGGATTGAACACTCTGCACAATCTTCTGCTGAGAATCAGCAACTTCTTCCTTCATCACGTCCATGTTGTGCTTTACACCAGACACATCACTTTTCACTTCTGCCACTTCTGCTCGAACTTCAGAGACTTCACTCCTGACTTCCTCCACTTCCTTCCTTATATTAGAGCCTCCATAGCCACTCGATCGTGTATGGCCAGGGGAATAGTTGTGGAGAGAGCATGTTTAAGGGCAAAGTGTACAGCATGATCAACATATGAATGAATGTTATGAGAACTTACGGGGAGAACGTCAAATGAAGAAGTTGTCAGCACCAATTCTCCACCAGTAAGAGACTCAGCATCTTCCATTGGAATGTTAACATCTCCTTGAGTGATCAAGTACTCGATCTCCTCAGCGATGCGCTCTTCTTCTTCTGCCCTCCAGGCCTTTGCTTCAGCCTCAGCAAGTTCAGCAGCGCTTGCTTCATTGGCATAGGCCTTCAAGTATTGAGCTTCATCTACTAGCAGCTCTGCCTCCTCTTGGTTCCAGACTTCTTCCCGGGCTTTAGCAAGCTCAGCAGCATGAGCTTCCTCCAGCTCAGCAGCGTGCGCAGCTCTGGCCACTTGCAAAATTTTATCTTCCATGAATAGTACAATCATGTTCTCCTCCCTGCTTAGCTCACGGCTCTTTTCTCGCTCTTCTTGCTCTCTGGCCTCATCCATCCGAGCCATCAATCTTTCCTTCTTTAGAGCATCATATTCGGCCTGGCGTCCGCGATACTTGGCAGCTGCCTTTGCCTGTCGCTTGGATAACTCAATCTTAGCATCCGAGTAACCATCAAGAGCAAAGCTAGACCTTGGCAAAGATTGAGAGGTTGAGAACAACCTATGGGCACGAATAGCCTGAAGCCTGGCAAGAACTTGCTTGTCCGAGAATTGCTTCGTGCCGGCCACTTGATCATTCCAATCATTGGCCCATCTCTCCTCCTTTCTCCAGTGATTAAGCCCCTTGGTTGTGATAACCAACATTCTTTGCTCGGCACCTTCCCTTCAGGAGTGTTCTCATCCAACTCCACATAAAAAACATTCGCAATGTCGCGCTCTATCTCCGCCAACACAAACTCTTCAATGTCAGAGATCATAGGAAAGAGATCAGCATTTACCGCTTAGAAGAAAGTGGACTTACATTCCCTTGTGCCTCAGCAGCGGGAGTCTTCTCAAAAGCCTGTTCCACATCAGCCGGTGTAGAAGGTGCAGGCTTATCAGATGCTGCCTTCTTAGAAGTTTCTTTCTAAGCGGCTTCTTTCTCGACCGTTTTAACAAGCCTCCTTCGGGTCCTCTTCTTCTTCTCAGGAGACCCAGCTTCTTTCCTTTTCCTTTTAGGTATCGCAGCAGCCATCTGACCAGGTACTTGAGCAGGGCGCTCTTCTTGCTTCTTAGCAAAAATCTCCTCAATTTGCTCTGCGGGCAGATCTCCAAGTTTTTCAATTTAAGCAAGATCTTGAAAGCATTTCTCCGTTTCTGCAGCCTTCTTGGCAGCAGCAATCTCCTCAGCAGACATGGGGATTGCCTGCTCCAACTGTTGAAAGGCTTGGTCTGCTGGATGCACGTTATCTGGAGAAGTAGGAATGTTGGGGTCAACATTTGATTATTTACATATATATCAAAATATTAAAATTGTAGACACAAAATATCAAAAAATGTGGATTGTGGACAAAAATGGTCACTTTGGGAATATGAAACACGAAATACAGTTAGTTTAGTCAGGGGGAATTCATAAAAATAATAATTTAATGACTGTTAAATATTTTATTAATAAAATCAATTTCGTGTTTATCAAACACAAAGTTAATAATTACAAGATTTTTTAAAAAATATTTTTAAACTAAAGGAATATTTAATTAATATAAAATTATTAGACATCTTTCGTGTTTAAAAACACGAACTTGTAATGTTTTTAAAATTGAAGTATTTTTAAAATTTTGGAATCAATACTTAAATTGAGAGTTTAATTATTTTTAAAATATTAAATTAATTTTTTATTATATCTAGAAAGCTGATAAATAAATTTCGATGAATTAGAAATGGTTTTTATTAGAAATTTCTATAATATCCCGGACTTAATTAGCGAGATTATGCTTAATTAGTTGTGCAAATACCGTGGATTTCCATAACTAAAAAACAGTTCTAATAATCAAGCAAGTCCAACTCGTTAGCGAAATTTTATAATTATTGTAACGGTCACAATTTGACCCTGAACTCAAAACAGTTCCAAAAATTATTGTTTACTCCACGGGTCTCGAAATTTCATTCCAATTGTTTGCTAAAAATTGTCACTTCATTCTCTAGCATTCCCTAGCTCGACGATCAATCAGAGCGTCCGGGCGCGAGATACAAATTTAAAAGCACTTTAGAAAATAATTAATCGCACTTAACACAATTCACGTAAACTGTGTGTTGGTCCCGGTTTATCAGAGTGTATAACGTTACGCAGCGGAAATATTGAACTTATAAGTCTAACTTGCACTCTGTCCTGCTGGTTGCTTCAGCTGACTGGCTGACTGGCTGGTCAGCTGATAGCTCAACACTTAGAATATTTTAAGTCTAGTTTGCACAGTTATCAGTTTTCAGATATACACCAGCACTTGAGTGCTGGGTTTCAAATACAAATTTAAATACTGAAAGCAGATAAAGGAAAAGGATTTTTATAGTGGTTCGATCAACTGATCTACGTCCACTCTCCAGTCGACTCACTGAAAATTCACTATAAGAGTAATCCGGTACAAAGTTCCTACGATCTATCTCCAGCTGGTAAATGCCCCGTCTACCAGTCCACTGGATCAACCGCTCCCGGTCCTTGTCCTTCTTCAACTCTCGTCAGAT
>JAPKLW010001586.1:124805-135580 GCA_026898455.1 Plectranthus barbatus
ATGAATGTCCGGTAACCTTAAATATGGGGATTCTCAATAAATGCAGCATGTTCTCTTAACGTGGTAATAAAGGGGTAGGTCAGTATTAATTTTGTGGTGAAAAAGAATTAATATTAATTAATTAATTGTGTCCTGGGTTGTGGACATGGGAATTAATTAAATTATAGGCCCAATTATTATTAGTATTAGGTCCCAAGTTTGACCCATTTATATATGCTGAAAAAGGCTAGTAGTCCATTGGGGTTAAAACCCTAGGTCTATAAATAGACAGCTCTCTCTCTGAAACCCTAGCCAATTCATAACATTTAAATCAGTTGAAACCCTAGGGAGAGAGAGAGCAAGGGCAGCTCCAATTGATGTGTTTTGTATACTGAAAGCATTTATTATAATGAGTATACGAGGGTTTATTTGTCCTATCTGTTAACAATCATACATGTATGAACAATGGTATCCTCTTGTCTCACCGATAGGGACATTCATACGGCGTGTTGTAGATCGCATAAGACAGTATGATCACTTGACCTAGTGAGACATAAACCTGATCACAGCCGAGACAGCGTATGAGGATACGTCTGTCTGGATGGCTGCGACATTGTCGGAATAAGTAGTCTGTCTTGGTTACTTGACATGTTGGTATGCAGAGGTGGCGTATTGATGGACCGCAGTGAGATGTATTCGTCTGTCTGACATCAGTGAATACAAGTTCTCGTTATATTGATTGAGTCCAAACCCTAATGAAGGTTCAGGGGTTTGCACTGTTTGACTGTTGCTTTGACTTGCCATGGTGGAGAGCCTAAGTAATGTGCTCGTATATCCGCATCTTGGGTAACAGCAGTTCGTGTAGTACCCTGAGATTGGGTTTAGGTAACCATATCCGAGTAATAGGATGGGGAATTCCCTGAGGAGCTCAATGATATTCATCGTGCCAAAGTCCTACAGGCTGATTAAGTTCAGGCACGAGTGATAAAGATTGAGTGGTACTACTCAGGAATAACAAGATATTAATTAATTATAGATAGAGCTTGTCAGAAGCTCCGATCAATTAATGAATGTCCGATAACCTTAAATATGGGGATTCTCAATAAATGCAGCCTTTTCTCTTAACGTGGTAATAAAGGGGTAGGTCAGTAATAATTCTGTGGTGTAAAAGAATTAATATTAATTAATTAATTATGTCCTGGGTTGTGGACATGGGAATTAATTATATTATAGGCCAACTTTATTATTTGCATTAGGTCCTAGGTCTGGCCCAAGGAAAGTGTGCTGAATTGAGCCCAGGAGCCCACTAGGGTTTAGAACCCTAGGTCTATAAATAAACAGCTCTCTCTCATAAAAGTTGTAACACTACAAAACACAGTTGAGAAACCTTAAACCGAGAGAGAGAGAAAGGGGAGCCGTTTTTCTGGAGAAGAAAGGAGGAGAATTTTCTAATTCTGGTCCTGCTCAAAGCACAGATCTGTGGAATCCGCACCAGTAGCAGATCTGAATGCACCGGGATAAAGATCTGAAGATCTAATCTGGAGAATTTCTTCCTTCCCTTTTTATTTTTGATTTTATTCTAGGAACTTTGGGTTCTAATTTCTGTTTCCGAAGATAAAATCGGATTGCGTGAATGAATTAAAGTTGGTAATTCAAAGAGAAAAGATCGGATCAGACTCGACGGAATAACGGTAATTCCTCGATCCACAATTCTTGTTATTAAATTCATAGGAGCATGCTAGGGTTTATTGTTTATTTAATTGTGCACAATATCCATAAATCGATCCGGTCTAAATTGGTTTTGGTGATTCGGTTCACGGGAAAACCCTACAATTGGTATTAGAGCCAGGTTTTTTATTTATGGTTCTTTTGTGCATAATTAAATTCGATATGCATGTATGAATTTATTGTTTTGTGGATGTTAGTTTTTGTTCCTCGTGGCAACCCGTGTAATTCAGCCCGCAGTGGTTTATTCGTGTAGGGCTGAATTAATTTTGTAAAATCATGAGAAAATTCCTGATTAGTGTAGATTTGAAAAATTGTAATAGAATAGATTATTCTGTAATTTTTATTTTTCAAAATTATGTAATTGGACGGGTCGAGGACGAAGAACGAAGACGGAGCCGATGGAGGACGACGGCGGGCGTCGGCGCACCACGCGGCAGGCGCGCGGCCAGGGGCGCGCGTGGCCTACGCGTGGGACAGAGTCGCGGGCGAGGTGCGCGCGCGCGCGAGCACGCTGAGCGCATGCGCGCGGCGGCGCAGGGCTTTGGCGGTCTGGTGGTGGCGGCGGTGGTCGTTGTTGGTTGATGTTGTCCCGTCGCGGTGGGTCGTGTTTTGGTGGTTTGTGCAATCCTGTTTAAACCCTAGGGTTTGCATTAGGGTTAGGGCAAATCATCAGATCACAATGGCCTAAATCCCAAAAGATTTTGTGAATCAAGATTTGGAGGCCCTAGAAGATTTGAGAAGATTTGTATCTATCCAAATAGATTCAAATTCAATTTGTAATAGATAGAATTTATTTTTTCTATTTTTTTGGGGCCACGAGGAATTTTTGTTTGCCTTAATTATCCTCATATGATATGTGATTTATTATGTGCGCTATTTAAGCATGTGTAGATAATAGGAAAAGCATGTTTTATCGCTTTTATTATTTACAGCCTTCAAGCATGCTTATGTGATTAATTTCTTTTGTTGAATTATATTTTGGAAATTTTTGGGCTTGTTTAATTACATGCAAAAATTTGGAAAATATAATCACAAAGAATTATATGTGTGCATATTAGAAATCTTTTAAAAGAAAAATACTAAGCAGATTTTTTAATTAAAATCAATAGACCTCCACAAAAGCGGTCCTAGGCTGTAAGTGTATCTCTCGTTCTAGTAAACGTCTACGAGTATAGCTTGCCAGTTCCTTGAGGTGCATGGGTACGGTTGTTGGGATTTCTAGACAAACAATTTAAATCATGTGAATAGTGGGAGGGTTTTGCGTATACGTCTACAAGTGTAGCTTGCGCAGATCTCTTTCACAAATATTCTAGGATTGATTTAAATTATAGATAAAAAAGCTTTAAGGGCTGTGCGGTATGGTTACGTGCCATGCTAAACTGTCTCTTTTGGCCGGAGTTAAATTTGTGGTTAATCTCTTAGAAGCATCTTAGAATATAATGCAAGAATTGAATCCCTGTTCTTGAGAGATGGCTTGGTCTAAGGTTTTCACTAATTATTAATTTCTAGTGTCAAAAGCATCCTGACATGGTAGTGAAATTAAATGGATTGGGGCTTAAAACCCGCAGTTCTAGTTGAGGGTGACATCGTAAACGTCTACGAGTGTAGCTTGCGGTGGGAACTCTTGGGCAATTAGTGGAAAACATTTGTATTTGATTTATTAAAAGGTTTTAAATGCATTTGTTTTCGAAGTTCTACATGAATGTTCTTATTTAAGATTCTTTATTGTTTCAGATATGTCTATGTCTAATGTCATCTATATTCTCGCACAAAATTCTCTAACTGGTCCTAACATCCTGGAATGGAAACGCAACCTTGAATACATCCTGATTCTGGAAGAACACATGTTTGTTCTACAAGTACTTTGTCCTATAAGTGCCTACTACTGAATCCTCGCAAGAGGAAGTAGACTATTACAACGAGTGAGAGAGCACGTAGTTTCCATGACTCACCTCATGGATGAGCTAATTGTGCACAGTGGAGGTATCGATGCTGAGGCTAAGGTCGATATCATACTGAACTCTCTACCCAAATCCTTTGAGAGTTTCAAACTGATTGTTGTCATGAACAAGGAGTATACTCTTAACGAGTTGCTCATTAACTTGATGGCAGTGGAATCGGTCATGAATCCTTAAAAAGTTGCCTTAGCTACTTCTGGTAATCACTCTGCTGTATCAAAAGGTATGAAGCCGAAAAGAGCGATTAAGAAGAAGGCTGGAAAGGTAACTGCGAAGGACGTGGGAGCTGTTAATAAGCCTATGGCGGAAACTTCGAGGGACAAGTGTTTTCAGGTATGGTAAGAAAGGACATTGAAGGAAAGATTGTCAGACCCACAAGGCTAGACAGGGTATGCCATTTGCATGTATAACTGAAGCATGATTAGAGTGCGGCGATTCTCTTCTAAGAGCTGTAAGCGCTGACTTGTTGATCATGTTGTTATACTTTGCAGGGGGCCGTGCTGACAAGGCTGGTGAGTGATGGCAAGAAGATACCAGACTGGATGAAGGCAATGTTTTATGACGGAGCTTCATGGAGTGTTTCTTTTCTTTATGTTTTGATGAACTAAGTACATTTAAGAGTTTATTTGTGGGCCGTGGTTTATCGGCATGACAAATTTTATCAACTTTTATGGATTAATGTTATTTATGATTTTATCATTGGTAATAACAAGTTATCCGTTATGAGATGTTGATTTACACTCTTTACGTTACTTCGATCAAAGATGTCCTTAAGTATTGCATGTAATTCATCCGTAATTGATAATCCTAGAAAGAGAAAACTTGCTTCCTCTGATGAGGATCTTACATATCTCTGGCACTTGAGACTTTGTCACATCAGCTTGAAGCGGATTCAAAGACTTGCAGATGATGGTACATTGGACTTAGTCCGGGCTGTACCTTATCAAGTCTGCGAATCCTGCATCGAGGGCAAGATCTCAACTAGGCCTTTCAAGGCTAGTCAGTCTAGAGCAGAGGAAGTGTTGGAATTGATCCATTCTGACTTATGTGGATCGATGTCCACGCAGGCTCGTGGAGGGTACGAGTACTTCGTCACTTTCATTGACGATTACTCAAGGTATAGATACGTTTACCTGCTTCGCTACAAGTCTGAATGCTTTGAGAAATTCAAAGAGTTCAAGGCTGAGGTAGAAAAGAAGGTCCGGAAAACTATCAAGTCACTGCGATCTGACCACGGTGGCAAATACCTCGGTAACGAGTTCTTGCAATATTTGTCAAAAAACGAGATTACATCCCAGTGGACTGCACCGGGTACTCCCCAGCAAAACGGTGTAGCTGAAAGAAGAAACAGGACTCTTCTAGAGATGGTAAGATCAATGATGAGTTATGCAAACTTACCAATTTCGTTTTGGGGCTACGCATTGGAGACAGCAGCTTACGTGCTTAATGTGGTGCCTTCTAAATCAGTTCCTAAGACGCCTTCTGAGCTCTTCCTTGGTCGCAAACCTAGTTTGTGCAAGTTTAGAGTATGGGGTTGTCCGGCACACCCACTGTCGAAGGAACCTGATAAGTTAGAAAGCAGGTCAAAAGAAATGATGTTTATAGGGTATCCCAGGCAAACGAAAGGTGGTTACTTTTACTGTCCTGAGAGTCAAAGATTCGTTGTTAGCACCAACGCTAGATTCTTGGAGGACGAGTATTTGAGTTATCACAAGTCAAGGAGTGATATTGTTCTTCAAGAAATTGAGAACAAGAATGCAATTCCAAGGGAAGGGGAACATGTAAATGTGGGTGCACCTGTGAGAGGTACGGCACCACAGACACGTTCTTCAGTGCAAGGTGCAGAACCACAGCTACTGCACCTACTACTGCAACGGCACCGATGCCTCGTCGTAGTGGGAGAGTTATTTTCCAGCCAGAAAGATACATGTTTGTGGGTGAGTCTTCGGACTTGAGCCAAAAGACGGACATGAGGACTCTGACCCAATGACTAAAGAAGAGGCAGTGCAGGACAAGGATGTTGCCAAATGGCGTGTTGCCATGGATTCTGAAATTGAATCCAAAACTGCTATGGATGTATACCAGAAAACTGATTTACCGGATGGCTTTAGGGCCATAGGGTGCAAATGGGTACACAAGAAAAGAAAGGGGCGGATGGAAAGATCACGGCTTTTAAAGCTAGGCTGGTGGCAAAGGGTTATAGTCAGAAAGAGGGAATTGACTATGACAAAACCTTTTCACCCGTAGCCATGCTCAAATCAATTCGGATACTCCTTGCCATAGCTGCGCATATGGACCTCGAGATCTGGCAGATGGATGTCAAAACCGCTTTTCTAAACGGTTACCTTGACGAAGGTAGGGACATCTATATGCAGCAACCCGAGGGTTACATAAGCAAGGGCGAAGAACATCTTATCTGGAAGCTTAGGAAGTCCTTGTATGGACTTAAGCAAGCTTCAAGGTCGTGGAACTTACGTTTCAATGATGTGATTAAATCTTATTGATTTGCACAGTTGGAAAACGAAAGTTGTGTTTACCGACTTTGTGTCAGTGGGAGTGTGGTCTTCCTTGCACTATACGTTGATGACATACTCCTATTTGGAAACAACGAGGGAGTGATGTCGGAAATCAAGGCTTGGTTATCCGAACAGTTCCAAATGAAGGATCTGGGAGAAGCTGGGTACATTCTTAGAATTAAGGTCTAACGAGATCGTAAGAGAGGAATATTGAGCTTATCCCAGGCATCCTATGTGGATACTGTGATAGCCCGGTTCAGCATGCAACTCGCCAAGAAAGGCTTGCTACCTTTCAGACACGGTGTTCATCTTTCTAGTAGGCAATGTCCTCAAACACAATGGGAGAAAGATGAGATGAGTCTTGCACCGTACGCTTCGGCGGTGGGTAGCCTCATGTATGCAATGCTGTGTACCAGGCTAGATATCTGTTATGCCGTTGGCATGGTAGCAAGATATCAGTCTAACCCTGGACAGGCGCACTGGACTGCTGTAAAGCACATCCTCAAATATTTGAAGAGAACTAGGAATTTCTGCCTAGTCTATCAAAGTGAGGATTTGTGCCCTGTGGGTTATACAGACTCAGATTTCCAAGGGGACAAGGATGAGAAGAAATCGACCTCAGGATATGTGTTTACCCTGGGAGGAGGAGCTGTATCTTGGAGGAGCTCAAAGCAGAAATGCATTGCTGACTCCACCATGGAGGCAGAATATGTCGCCGCCTCTGATGCCTCGAAAGAGGGGGTATGGCTCAGGAACTACCTTTTAGAGTTGGGCGCCATCCCGAGTTTGCCGAGGAGCATCACAATTTATTGTGGTAACTCTGGTGCAGTGGCAAACTCAAAGGAACCGCGGTCTCACAGGGCAAGCAAACACATAGTGAGAAAGTACCATATCATGCGAAAAATCGTATCGAGGGGCGATGTTTAATTAAGAAGATTGATACTGCTGACAATCTTGCTGATCCATTTAGAAAGAGCTTGCCGCAGAAAGTTTACGAAAGACATATTCGTGAGTTGGGTCTGAGGTGGATGCCGACCACTGACAGTGGTTAAAGAGACAACAGACTAGATAGACGAACTGTATACTCTGTAATAGCTTAGTTATGCTTTGAGCATAAGTGGGAGATTGATGGGTCTTGTATACTGAAAGCATTTATTATAATGAATATACGACGGTTTATTTCTCCTATCTGTTAAAAATCTTACATGTATGAACAATGGTATCCTCTTATCTCACCGATAGGGACGATCATACGGCGTGTTGTAGATCGCATAAGACAGTATGATCACTTGACCTAGTGAGACATGAACCTGATCACAGCCGAGACAGTGTATGAGGATACGTCTGCCCAGATGGCTGCGGCATTGTCGGAATAAGTAGTCTGTCTTTGTTACTTGACATGCTGGTACGCAGAGGTGGCGTATTGATGGACCGCAGTGAGATGTATTCGTCTGTCTGACATCAGCAAATACAAGATCTCGTTATATTGATTGAGTCTAAACCCTAACGAAGGTTCGAGGGTTTGCACGGGTTTACTGTTGCTTTGACTTGCCATGGTGGAGAGCCTAAGTAATGTGCTCGTATATCCGCATCTTGGGTAAAAGCAGTTCATGTAGTACCGCCTGAGACTGGGTTTAGGTAACCATATCCGAGTAATAGGATGGGGACATTCCCTGAGGAGCTCAATGACATTCATCGTGCCAAAGTCCTGCAGGCTGATTAAGTTCAGGCACGAGTGATAAGGATTGAGTGGTACTACTCAGGAATTATAAGATATTAATTAATTGTAGTTAGAGCTTGTCAGAGGCTCCGATTAATTAATGAATGTTCGGTAACCTTAAATATGGGGATTCTCCATTAATGCAGTCCGTTCTCATAACGTGGTAACAAAGGGGTTGGTCATTATTAATTATGTGGTGAAAAAGAATTATTATTAATTAATTAATTGTGTCCTGGGTTGTGGACATGGGAATTAATTAATTTATAGGCCCACTTTATTATTTGCAATAGGTCCCAGGTCTGGCCCAAGGAAAGTGTGCTTAATTGAGCCCAGGAGCCCACTAGGGTTTACAACCCTAGGTCTATAAATAGACAGCTCTCTCTCATAAGTTGTAACACTACACAACACAGTTGAAAAACCCTAAACCTCGAGAGAGAGAGGGGCGCCGTTTTTCTGGAGAAGAAAGGAGGAGAGTTTTTGAATTCTGGTCCTGCTCAAAGCACAGATCTGTGGAATCCTCACCAGTAGTAGATCTGAACGCACCGGGATACAGATCTGATGATCTAATCTGGAGAACAACAGATTTCTTTCTTCCCTTTTAATTTTCAATTTTATTCTAAGAAATTAGGGTTCTAATTTCTGTTTCCGCGGATAAAATCGGATTTCGTGGTTGAATTAAAGATTGAAATTCAAGGAGAAAAGATCGGATCAGACTCGACGGAATAACGGTAATTCCTCAATCCACAATTCTGGTTATTAAATTCATAGGAGCATTTTAGGGTTTATTGTTTATTTAACTGTGCACAATATCCATAAATCGATCCGGTTCAAATTAGTTTTGGTGATTCGGTTCACGGGAAAACCCTACAATTGGTATCAGAGCCAGGTTTCTGATTTATGGCTCTTTTGTGCAAAATTAAATTCGATATGCAAGTATGAATTTATTGTTTTGTGGATGTTTGTTTTTGTTCCCCGTGGCAACCCGTGTAATTCAGTCCGCGGTGGTTTATTCGTGTAGGGCTGAATTAATTTTGTAAAATCACGAGAAAATCCGTGATTAGTGTAGATTTGAAAAATTGTAATTGAATAGTATATTCTGTAATTTTTATTTTTCAAAATCATGTAATTGGACGGGTCGAGGACGAAGAACGAAGACAGAGCCGACATAGGGCCGATGGCGGGCGTCAGCGCACCACGCGGCAGGCGCGCGGCCAGGGGCGCAAGTAGCGCACGCTGCGCGCGCGGCCTGCGCGTGGGACAGGGTCGCAGAGCGGTGCGCGAGCGCGCTGGGTGCGTGCGCGCGTTGGCGTCGGCGGTCGGCCGGCGGCGGCGGTGGTCGTCGTCGGTTGATGCTGTCCCGTCGCGGTGGGTCGTGTTTTGGTGGTTAGTAAGATTTAATAGTAAGATTATTTCTATTCACTCCCCGGCAATGGCCCCAAAATTTGATCGCTAAATTATTTTACAGAGACTTAGCAGAGCTAATAATATAGCGGCAAATGAAAATTATCTATCCCACAAGGAATGAAGCAACAAAAAATTTTAAGTACTAAATCAGGGGTTCTTAAAATACTGGTTAGGAGAATCAAATTTTGGATTTTGTTGTTAAAAGTAAACAGGAAATTAAAATACTTTGGATAAAAACGATTATGAGAAATACAGATTCTAGGAATATCTACTTATCAAGTATGACATGGATGAATGAATTGATTAATTCCCAATTTAATTCCTCTTCATAGTGAAACATCAGAAAGGTATTTTGAATTTCATTGTTGGACAATTCATAAAGTAGATTAATTAATTACCTATCTCCGCTCGGTCTCAAGATAAATTAACTAACTCCGAAGATCTACAGATTTATCCCTACAATCAATCTCCTTCAGTTACGACAAGAAATCAGATTATATTGTGAAAATCTCTTTCCATTGAAAACTATTACTGTTACGTCTTAAGTAATCAACTAATTAATCCTAAGATGTGACCAGCAAACTGAAGATTATGAATAAACTCAGATTTCACAAACTACGAAGGGAAAGGGAAAATAATTCAATTAATCAAAACATGCATGCAATGATAATTCGAAACCGTAGAATCTGGGGAAGAGATTAGTTACACGTATTCAGAGTAATATTCATCATAGAAAAATAAAACCTGATTTGCATAAAAACTTGGATCTGAATGTCTTCCCACAAAATTCTGTCTTCAAACATAAACTTTAAAAACTCTTGGAAATCTCGCAAAATCTGAAATCTGGAATGAAGCATACCTAAAAATCGAAATTACTTGGATAAATATAGAGGTGGAGGTGTATCATATCAAATCTAGGGCTAAAGATATGAAAAAACTTGAATTCAGTCAATTTCCCGCGCCAGCAAGTCCGCGTCGATCGGCGCGGCATCCCCGTGATAAGCTCATATTTATACTCACTTATCTATATTTTTCTCCATTGTTTCAAGTGTTTTAAATTATGTTTTTACTTATTTCTGTGCATGAGTCTACTTTAGAGGGTGTTATGCCTTTGATGGGTGAATTTTGCAGGTTTAAGGCCAAATTCATTGGAAACCCGTACCGAAAGCAGATGTTGTTCAAAAGAACAGTCACGAATTCTTCCACACGTAGAATCCGAGCTAGTGGAGCATGGAAAGAGAAAGATCTTCGAATTAGCTTTCCAACGCAACTGAAATCGGGTCAATCGGAGTTTGGGAGCAAAAGTTATGGCCAAAACCGTGAGACTGCGCAGACAGATGTTTCTGTGTCGAGAGACAGGATTTGTGTCGACCGAAACAGAGGTCAAAACATTCCTGTCGATCGAAATTCTTTCTGTCGATCGAAACTGAGGTCAAAGTTGCAAAATCGACACAAATTTCAGCCCAGATT
>JAPKLW010001586.1:135680-175122 GCA_026898455.1 Plectranthus barbatus
ATCGACACGGAGGTCCGAAAAGGCTGTTTTTTGCCTGTTTTGGCAGTTTTTGCTATTTTTACCCAATACTCAAATTAGGTCTTCTTCCCCCTCTATAAATATGAACTCTTAGGCACGAAATTACATCTTCTTTTCTCTGTTTTTGCTGAATACATTGGAGTTTTTCAAGACATTGAAGGTTCCTATTTTATTTGTAAGTTCATTAATAATATGTTTCTTTATTTTCTAGTCATGATTTGTGGCTAGAACCCTAAACAGGTTCTAGGGTTATGATTTCTTTTCTGATGCATGTCTAATTGATATCAACTCATATAGCATGGATTAATTCTCTGATTTAATTTTATAATCTAGATTAAAAGAAGGACCGAGAGGTGAATTGAGATCTAGGTTTATAGTTAATAATTGATGGATCGAGAGATGAAAATTATTAACAGGAAGAGGGAATTAATTGTGTTTGTTTTCTGTCTCAAAAGGAAGAAACTTGCATAGGAATTAATAGATAATTATTGAGATTGATTAATTTGGTGTTCTTGAGATCGAGAGGAGATAGTCACTAATTAATAATCTAAGATTTAATTGCCTGACCAAGGAATTTAATCCATTAAAATCTATGTTTTCTCCATTGCTGAGTTGATTGATATTGCATGTTGATGATTAGATTATCTGCCCTAGGGTCTGTGCTTCCTTTAATTGTTTTCAGAACCCTTTATTTTATTGCATTGTCATATTTAAATTCAAAAACAAAACCCCTTTTCTATTTCCTCAAACTTCTGTGTTCTAAGAATTATGACTAGTACTTTAGGTTTTTCATTGCACAGTCCTTGAGGGATCGACCACCTACGGACGTAAAAATATTATTTGCTCGCTGCTTTCTGCAGTTATCACCCCGTCGATCGACGTGGAAAAATCAGGCTCGCCCCTTCTGCGCGGTCTCACGGTTTTGGCCATAACTTCCTCTCACGAACTCCGATTGACCCGATTCCAGTTCCGTTGGAGAGCTAACTCAAAGCATCATCCATCGCCATGCGCCAATAGCCCGAATTCCTCTTGTGGAGGAACTATTCACTGCTACTCTTACACGTCACTGCTTTCGGAACGGTTTTCTTGTGAAATTAAGCCTAAAACCTGCACAAATACCAAAATACGCCTAACATCACCTAATATTGACTCATGCATAAAATATATATATAAACTCAATTTAACTACGTAAAATAGTAGAAAAATAATATATATAAGTGAGTGAAATAATGAGCTTATCAAATCCCCCAAACTTGAACGTATGATTGTCCTCAATCAATAGGCAAGAACTAAGAATCCACTACCCACAAGCAATTTGAAAGAGACAGAAAATTCATCAACCGTGGAAGAACTTACAGGAAGTGTATCGCTCAACTCTCAAGTGTTTAAGGTAAAGATGAAAGCACTCAACAACATGTATGAAGAAATTTCTACCATAGGCTTGCAGATTTTCTAATATCTCCACTGCTAGAATGTGCACACAAGTCTAGAATCAAAAAGGACTTTCGAAAGGTTGTAACGTAGGCTTTTTCGGATAAGGTAGGGAAAATATGGCCAAGTGACTAAATCAATTGAGTTCATGAATCTCAACATCTCCAAACACTATCTATAATCATCCACCTTATATCCTCATATACATCAACAAACTCAAATATATTTTTTTTAGCTCATTTTGAATCTCTTATGCTCTTTTCGATAATTTTGTATTCTTTTCTTTCTAGAGAGCTTATGAGAATTCTAATTATTTCTTTGAGCTTCTTTTTTCACACATCTTTTCACCACTAATTTATCATATCTTATCACCAATTCACCAATCAACCTCATACATACCACTACTCAAAACACGAGTGAGACAATACTTTTCTTAATCTCATAGACAAGGAAAGAAAAATTGTACAAGCTCAAAGTGGCTAACTAGGGAAAATTTTATTGTGAAGGGACAGTGTTTAGGATATTGGGTTAACAAAGATGGCCTAATATCATTTCCTAAACTTGTACACACTATGCAGTCTCAACACAGAAAATAGGCAAGTTCTAGAGAAATCAAAACACACATGTGAATCTCACATCAAACGAAATAACGGCTCAAATTCTCACACAAGGATTCAAAAATTTTCTTCCACAATCAATTTCAAATCAGCTCAATCAGCATGCAAGTATAAGTGTCAAATCAGTCCTATCATGCGGTATTCTACATTCATAGGCATCTAACCACAATCTCAATCAATTCAATACTCAACCCTCAATCAATTCTAATCTCACAATCTCATTCAGATTATCTCAAAACTCAAAAATTTTCCCCACAAAATAGCATAAAATAGAAAAGTATGAAAAATTAAAGATAAAAGGCAGGTTAAATAAAAGATAGGACGTTCCATCTCTTGTCCACATCCCCCTAAACTTATTTCCAACTCGAAGAGTGGAATAAGTTTGAAAATCAGACAAAAGAGGGAACGATACCTGGTAGTTGATCTCAAACATCAACTTTTTTATCCCCCGGAGTCTCCAAATCACCACTAGGGAGGTCGGGTCCAGGCAGGTCTTTTCGCGACCTCCTTTCCATCTTTGTTCTTGACAACATGCATCCCCCAATTCTTGGCGTCTTTTTCCAGAAGGACCTCATGCGTGCGTAATGAGGGGTTGATCCCCTTGATGTCTCTCAATGTCCCCCCAATGGCGGACTTGTACTTTCGTAGAACTCGTAGTAATTTTTTCAACTTCCCATACCTGAGGTGTGCCGAAAGCATCTTGAGTTCTAGAACCAGCGGATCAGAGTTAGATTGCAGCTTTCCCCGATTTGCGTCTGTTGACATAGATGAAACTGTCGCAATCCCTTTTGTACGTCGCGCTACTTTTGCCAATGAAAATTCCGTGTCTGACTTCCTTCGTGCGTCGATCGACGTGACTGTTACGTTGATCGACGTGGCACCTAAGGCTGCGTCGATCGATGCACGGTGCACGTCGATCGACGTGGAGGCATTTCCATGTTGTCCCTTCTTTTTCTGGCTGCGTCAGCTTGGAAACCGCTCCCGTTTGTTCTCTTTTTCATGTGTTATTCCCTCGGGTACGTCCAGCTTCATCACCAAATCCACAAGCTCATCGTCTGCCTTATCCTAACCTAAAGACAAACACAAAGAGTGTAGTAAGCAGTCCTCTAGAAAGTCCGGATCAGTTTTAAGGGAAGGAAAGGGAGAGGAAATCACCGGATTTAAACAGTTGATCATGTGGCACTCTTCCTGGTAGCTCCCTTCATTACGCTTCTGCACTGCTTTGTAGATGGGGAAGGTGACTAACTTGTCATTAACTCGGAATGTCAGTTTGTCGTCTCGAATGTCAATCAATGCTCCAGCAGTCTTCAAGAAAGATCTCCCCAAGATAAGCGGGATGTTGTGGTCTTCTTCCATGTCTAGCACCACGAAGTCTGCTGGAATGATAAAGTCTTTCACCTTCACAAGTATGTCTTCTACGATGCCTCTTGGGTAGGACACCGATCTGTCAGCCATCTGCAATGATATGTCGTTGGTTTGATGCTCCCGGTCTCTAGTCGCTTGAAGATTAACAACAGCATTAAGTTGATGGATGCACCAGAATCGCAAAGGACCTTCCCAAAGGTCTCTCCTCCAATGATGCAGGGGATCGTGAAGGATCTCGGGTCCTCTCTCTTCAGTGGCATCTTCTTCTGAATAATCGCGTTGCATTCCTCGAACAAGTTGACCCTCTCATGCTCCATGAAGGGTCTTTTCTGAGAGACCATATCCTTCATAAACTTGATATACCCGGTATCTCTTGTAGTGCCTCAATCAACGGGATGTTGATGTTTACTTTCTTCATGTTCTCTAGAAAGCGTGCAAATCTCTCGTTCATCTTCGTTTTAGCAAAGCGCTGCGAAAACGGCAAAGGAGGTTTCTTCGGTGGTAGAATGGGAGCGGACGTCGATCGACGTGGATCAGCATCGATCGATGTCGCCTTTGGTGCTGCATCGATCGATGGAGACCCCACGTCGATCGATGCGGCTCTGTCTGCGACGGCTTCTTCGTCCTGCTCGGCTTCTCTTTCTTCCCGGGTATCTTTCCCTGCCTGTTTTGGCCCTTCATACGATTTTCCCCCTCTCAGAGTGATGGCATTCACTTGGTTCCACTGATTCTAATTCTTGGGGTTAATCTGAGTGTTGCTCGGAAATTGCCCCGGCTTGTGCTGGGCTCCGAGGGCATCAGCGATCTGGCTGACCTGAGTTTCTATAATTTGTACATGCTTCTGCACCTGGTCTACTTTAGTATTCACGCCTGCAATCTCTTGCTTTAGCTTGGCTACCGTATCGGTGGAGCCTTCCATGAATTTAGCCAAAATATCCTCGAGATTGGGCTTCTTCTTCTCCACCACTTCTCCATCTTGCGCTGCAAACCCAGGTGGTGGTTGCTCCGCGGCTTGGGGGTTCACGTAGGACAATCCACGATGGTTCCTTGCGTGATTATAAGTGTAGGGCTGGTTGTGCTGCTGATTATGCTGCTGATATCCTCCACGGTAGTTGTTTTGGTAACCACCCATTTTCATGAAATTTACAGTGGCACAATCCCCCTCAGGCGGAGCTTGCACTGGCTCTACTGCAGCAACTGTTTTCTCCTGCTTCAGTGCAGTGAAGTCTTCCCTTAGCTTTTTCAGCTCGGTTGCCAAATAAGGTTGTTCGGCAACTTTCTCCACCACTTTCTCGACCGCCATCACAGGCCGATGTCGACTCGAGGACCACCGTTGAGTGTTGTTGGCCATCTTTTGGAAGAATTCCATGGCCTTCTTTCCGCTTTTCGTCATAATGGTGTCTCCTAGTGTGGTGTCCACCAACTTGACGGTCTTCTCATTAATCCCTCGTAGAATGCTTCTGCTTGTTCTCCTCGCGGAAAGCCATGTCCGGGGCAAGATCTCAGTATCTCTTTGAACCGCTCCCATGTCTCACTAAAACTCTCATCGGGTCTTTGAGCAAATCTAATGATTTCCTTCCTTCTCTGCCTGATGACGTTCGGGGGGAAGAAGTTTTCCAGGAATTCATTCCGCAGTTCAGTCCATGTACTTATACTTTCTTTGTCCAGTGCAGTGAACCAAGACTGTGCCTTATCCCACAAAGAGAATGCGAACAGACGCATTCAGATGGCACTCTTGCTGACTCCTCCGATTTTGACAGTATTGCAGAGCATAAGAAACTTATCCAGATGTGTGTAAGGATCCTCAGTAGCTCTTCCTCCGAATTGATTTTGCTGCACCAATCCGGTCTTCAGCTCAAAATTGTTGGCATTGATGCCAATCCTGAAGTCTGTCTCCCTGAACCGAGGTTTATATCGATTCTACATGGCCTCCTCTTCTTCCTCATCGTCAGATTCCTCTGGCGGATTCGGGTTGTCATCCTCTCCATTATCGGGATTGTCATCAAACAGTGGGTTATGGCGAACATCCCTTCCATTCGGATTGTTCCTCTCGAGGTCTCTCTCCAGGTTGAACTGTTGGATCTATGTCCTCATAGCTTGAACTTCTTGGAGAAGCACAGCCTGCTCCTCCGCAGTTAGCATTGGTGGAGGTGGTTGAACAATTGGCGGTGGTACGTTATCGTCCATCGCTTGATTACTCGAGCTTTCCTAAGCACGCTTATCCCTTCGGATCTTTCTGCAAGTGGCTTCAATGTCCGGGTGACAGTAAAGCGGGTCCTTTCCTCTAGCTCTCGTACTCATGCACTACCTGTACAGCAAAGGAGGTAGTGAGGTAAGACTGAAAATAAAAAGAAATGAACTGAAATTAAAAATTGAAATTCTGAAAAAGCACTACAGCGTCGATCGACGAGATATAGCTTCGATCGACGAGATATAGCATCGATCGACGTGGAAGAAACAACTGTGTCGATCGACATGGGTGTCACGTCGATCGACGTGAATGACAAAAATACGAAAATTCAGAGATAATTACAAAAATTATAGCCTAAATCAATATTTCAATCACAGATTTAATAGTAAGATTATTTCTATTCACTCCCCGGCAATGGCGCCAAAATTTGATCGCTAAATTATTTAACAGCGACTTAGCAGAGCTAATAATATAGCGGCAAATGAAAATTATCGATCCCACAAGGAATGAAGCAACAAAAAACCTTAAGTACTAAATCAGGGGTTCTTAAAATACTGGTTAGGAGAATCAAATTTTGGATTTTGTTGTTTTGAAAATCGTAATACTTAAGAATAAAAAGTAAACAGGAAATTAAAATACTTTGGATAAAAACAATTATGAGAAATTTAGATTCTAGGAATATCTACTTATCAAGTATGACATGGATGAATGAATTGATTAATTCCAAATTTAATTCCTCTTCGTAGTGAAACATCAGAAAGGTATTATGAAATTCTTTGTTGGACAATTCATAAAGTAGATTAATTAATTACCTATCTCCACTCAGTCTCAAGATAAATTAACTAACTCCAAAGATCTACAGATTTATCCCTACAATCAATCTCCTTCAGTTACGACAAGAAATTAGATTATATTGTGAAAATCTCTTTCCATTGAAAACTATTACAGTTACGTCTCAAGTAATCAACTAATTAATCCTAAGATGTGGCCAGCAAACTCAAGATTATGAATAAACTCATATTTCACAAACCACGAAGGGAAAGGGAAAATAATTCAATTAATCAAAACATGCATACAATGATAATTCGAAACCCTAGAATCTGGGGAAGAGACTAGTTACACATATTTAGAGTAATATTCATCAAAGAAAAATAAAACCTGATTTGCATAAAAACTTGGATCTGAATGTCTTCCCACAAAATTCTGTCTTCAAACATAAACTCTAAAAACTCTTGGAAATCTCTCAAAATCTGAAATCTGGAATGAAGCACACCTAAAAATCGAAATTACTAGGATAAATATAGAGGTGGAGGTGTATCATATCAAATCTAGGGCTAAATATATGAAAAAACTCGAATTCAGTCAATTTCCCGTCGATCGACGTAGAAAAATCAGGCTCGCCCCTTCTGCGCGGTCTCACGATTTTGGCCATAACTTCCTCTCCCAAACTCTGATGGACCCGATTCCAGTTGCGTTGGAGAGCTAACTCAAAGCATCATCCATTACCATGCGCCAATAGCCCGAATTCCCCTTGTGGAGAAACTCTTCACTGCTACTCTTACACGTCACTGCTTTTGGAACGGTTTTCTTGTGAATTCCAGCCTAAAACCTGCACAAATACCAAAATACGCCTAACATCACCTAATATTGACTCATGCATAAAATATATATATCAACTCAATATAACTACATAAAATAGAAGAAAAATAATATAGATAAGTGAGTGAAATAATGAGCTTATCAAATCCCCCAAACTTGAACGTATGATTGTCCTCAATCAATAGGCAAGAAAGAAATCAAAAGATCATGTGGTTAAAGTGCAATGCCTCACAAGATTCATCACAGTCAAGAACTAAGAATCCACTACCCACAAGCAATTTGAAAGAGACAGAAAATTCATCAACCGTGGAAGAACTCACAGGAAGTGTACCGCTCAACTCTCAAGTGTTTAAGGTAAAGATGAAAGCACTCAACAACATGTATGAAGAAGTTTATACCATAGGCTTGCAGATTTTCTAATATCTCCACTGCTAGAATGTGCACACAAGTCTAGAATCAAAAAGGACTTTCGAAAGGTTGTAACGTAGGCTTTTTCTGATAAGGTAGGGAAAATATGGCCAACTGACTAAATCAATTGAGTTCATGACTCTCAACATCTCCAACCACTATCTATAATCATCCACCATATATCCTCATATACATCAACAAACTCAAATATTTTTTTTAGCTCATTTTGAATCTCTTATGCTCTTTTCGATAATTTTGTATTCTATTCTGTTATGCCGTTGGCATGGTAGCAAGATATCAGACTAACCCTGGACAGGCGCACTGGACTGCTGTAAAGCACATCCTCAAATATTTGAAGAGAACTAGGAATTTCAGCCTAGTTTATCAAAGTGAGGATTTGTGCCCTGCGGGTTATACAGACTCGGATTTCCAAGAGGACCAGGATGAGAAGAAATCGACCTCAAGATATGTGTTTACCCTGGGAGGTGGAGCTGTATCTTGGAGGAGCTCAAAGAAGAAATGCATTGCTGACTCCACCATGGAGGCGGAATATGTCGCCGCCTCTGATGCCTCGAAAGAGGTGGTATGGCTCAGGAACTACCTTTTAGAGTAGGGCGTCATCCCGAGTTTGTCGAGGAGCATCACAATTTATTGTGATAACTCTGGTGCAGTGGCAAACTCAAAGGAACCGCGGTCTCACAGGGCAAGCAAACACATAGAGAGAAAGTACCATATCATACGAAAAATCGTATCGAGGGGCGATGTGCAAATTAAGAAGATTGACACTGCTGACAATCTTGCTAATCTATTTACAAAGAGCTTGCCACAGAAAGTTTACGAAAGACATATTCGTGAGTTGGGTCTGAGGTGGATGCCGACCACTAACAGTGGTTAAAGAGACAGCAGACTAGATAGACGAATTGTATACTCTGTAATAGCTTAGTTATGCTTTGAGTATAAGTGGGAGATTGATGGGTTTTGTATACTAAAGGCATTTATTATAATGAGTATACGAGGGTTTATTTGTCCTATCTGTTAACAATCTTACATGTATGAACAATGGTATCCTCTTGTCTCACCGATAGGGACGATCATACGGCGTGTTGTAGATCGCAGAAGACAGTATGATCACTTGATCTAGTGAAACATAAACTTGATCACAGCCGAGACAGCGTATGAGGATACGTCTGTCCGGATGGCTGCGGCATTGTCGGAATAAGTAGTCTGTCTTGGTTACTTGACATGCCGGTACGCAGAGGTGGCGTATTGATGGACCAGAGTGAGATGTATTTGTCTGTCTGACATTAGCAAATTCAAGATCTCGTTATATTAATTGAGTCTAAACCCTAACGAAGGTTCAGGTGTTTGCACGGCTTGACTGTTGCTTTGACTTGCCATGGTGGAGAGCCTAAGTAACGTGTTCGTATATCCGCATCTTGGGTAACTGCAGTTCGTGTAGTACCGCCTGAGACTGGGTTTAGGTAACCATATCCGAGTAATAGGATGGGGACATTCCCTGAGGAGCTCAATGACATTCATCGTGCCAAAGTCCTGCAGGCAGATTAAGTTCAGGCACGAGTGATAAGGATTGAGTGGTACTAATCAGGAATTATAAGATATTAATTAATTGTAGTTAGAGCTTGTCAGAGGCTCCGATTAAATAATGAATGTCCGGTAACCTTAAATATGGGGATTCTCAATTAATGCAGCATGTTCTCATAACGTGGTAATAAAGGGGTAGGTCGGTATTAATTCTGTGGTGAAAAAGAATTAATATTATTTCATTAATTGTGTCATGGGTTGTGGACATGGGAATTAATTAATTTATAGGCCCACTTTATTATTTGCATTAGGTCCCAGGTCTGGCCCAAGGAAAGTGTGCTGAATTGAGCCCAGGAGCCCACTAGGGTTTACAACCCTATGTCTATAAATAGACAGCTCTCTCTCATAAGTTGTAACACTACACAACACAGTTGAAAAACCCTAAACCTCGAGAGAGAGAGGGGCGCCATTTTTCTGGAGAAGAAAGGAGGAGAATTTTCGAATTCTGGTCCTGCTCAAAGCACAGATCTGTGGAATCCTCACTAGTAGCAGATCTGAACGCACCGGGATACAGATCTGAAGATCTAATCTGGAGAACAACAGATTTCTTTTTTCCCTTTTAATTTTCGATTTTATTCTAAGAAATTAGGGTTCTAATTTCTGTTTTCGCAGATAAAATCGAATTGCAAGGTTGAATTAAAGTTGGAAATTCAAACGCAAAAGATCGGATCAGACTCGACGGAACAACCGTAATTCCTCAATACACAATTCTGGTTATTAAATTTATAGGAGCATGCTAGGGTTTATTGTTTATTTAATTGTGCACAATATCCATAAATCGATCCGGTTCAAATTGGTTTTGGTGATTCGGTTCACGGGAAAACCCTACACCAATGAGAGGGGAGGAGAAGAAAATTCCACTCCGGTCTACACTCTACAGATCTGTGGAATCCTCACCAGTAGCAGATCTAAACAGCATTGGAATACAGCCTTGAAGATCTGATCTGGAGAACAGAAATCTTTCTTTTTCTTTTTTCTTTATTTTCATTGAATCTAGAAATTAGTTTTCTAATTTCTATTTTCGCAGATTTAATCGAATCGCGTGGTTGAATTAAAGTTGGATATTCAAACGTGAAAGATCGGATCAGACTCTATGGAATAACGGTAATTCGTATTATCCACAATTTAAATTCGTAGTAGCATGCTAGGGTTTTGTGAATTGGTATTGTGAACAATAAACCATAAATCGATCCGGCTTATTTGGATTTTTTGATTCGGTTCACGGATAAATCCCTACAGAGGCGTGCCATCAATAGGACGTAAAACTAACTTAGGAGGGTTTTCAGGTGCAGTAGGCTTTTGGGTAGAGGAAGATTCAGGATTGGGAGACATGCTTAAGAAATTTGAAAGATTCAAAGGAAATTTGAGTGCTTGGGAATTTTTTAAAGCTAGGTATTCAAAGATTCAGATTTTAGAAGGTTTGCAAATTTGATGAAGTATGGTTAATATACCTTCTGAGTGCTGGATCTGACGGTTGGGGTAGCACCGCTTCAAATTCAATCAACAGTTCAGGAGATCCGAGACCCTTCGTCTGGTAACCCATGCCCCAAAACTCTCGAGTACTTTTGACGTGTCGGCTCCTGATTTGTCGCAGCCAGTTGCACGCATTAAATGCATCGTGTCACATACACTAGTGGATTTGAAATTCAAAAAGTTCGCGCTTTGAATTTCTGAGATTGCTGAAAGCTTGGACTCATCAACGTGCTAGCATCGGAATCCTTAGCAACGAATAGAGTGCTGAGAGCTTGGACTCAGCATTCAAATATTGATTGCTGACATCACTTGTTGAATCATTATAGCATTCTGATGAAATGTTGAGAGCTTGGACTCAGCATTCATGCGCTAGCAAATGTCTGATCCACTTGCCATAATATCATACTCCTTACGAAATGCTGAGAGCTTGGACTCAGCATTCCTCCACACCAAATCACTTGTTGCAAGAAAACAACTTAGGATCTGCAGAGAACTAGGACTCAGCATCCAATTGCTTAGCAGCAATATCTCAGCAACAAAAATTCAGCACATCAAAAACGTAAGCTTGGATACGTTTATCTCCTTCTCTCTGAAAGTCCAAGAAAAAATCCAAGAGATCTAGAAAACCAGAAAGAATGAGAGTTGGAACTCATTCATCCCCATCCTTTTCTAACTCCATGAGGCCTAATTTCAGACATAACTCTTTAAATCTGGTCTCAGCAAGCGGCTTGGTGAAGATATGAACAAGCTGATCTTCGGTGCATATGTATTGAACATCAATATCATTCTTCTCTTGATGATCTCTGATGAAATGATGTCGGATGTCAATATGCTTCGTCCTGGAATGATGTACAAGATTCTTAGTAATGCACCTAGCACTATTGTTGTCGCAGTAGATCGGCACACATTCTGGAGCAATATCATAATCTTGAAGTTGTTGTCGAATCCACAATACTTGCACACAGCAACTTGCGGCTGCTACATATTCTACTTCGATTGTAGACGTAGCCACAGAGTGTTGCTTCTTGCTAAACCAACTGATTAGTTTATGTCCAAGGAATTGGCAGGTGCCATTCGTGCTCTTTCGATCAATCTTGCACCCTCCAAAGTCTGAGTCTGAATAACCACTGAGTGCTAGCCCATCAAACCTTGGATACCAAATTCCTAGACCTTCGGTGCACTTGAGGTATCGAATGATCCTCTTAGCGGCATCAAAATGCGACTTCTTTGGATTTGCTTGATATCTCGCGCAGACTCCTACGGCATAGGAAATATCTGGTCTGCTAGCAGTGAAATAAAGAAAGGATCCGATAATACCTCTATAAAGAGTAGGATTCACAGGTTCTCCTCCTTCATCAAGAGAAATCTGGCAACTCGTGCTTATTGGAATCCTTATGGGTCCTTTAGAAAGAATGTCCACCATCTCTGGATGTATGCTTTGGAGCTGGATGGTGGCCATATTCTGCCATGAGTTGAACTTTTCCTTGTTGTATTTTGGAAGAGTATGGTTCATCCTGGCAGGACTTGTGTTCCTGAGCTAAACAACAACAAAAACAGTGCAAGGAAAATGTAGATCTGGTCAAAAGCAACTCAGAAGCAGTAAGTCTTACGACCTCCTACTCTGATACCACTTGTTGGTCCCTGATTAGAGTCGTGATAAGCAGCCTAAAGCTACTTAGCAAATGCAGCTGAATAATAAAGTAACTTGCACTTAGTTTCTTTTCAAATGTTTAGCTCAAGGTAGGTGTTAAGATTATTTCAGAGATATACTCTATCAACTTGGGGTTGCTAGGTTTTAAATCAAATAGTGGTACAATAAAACAGTAAGAACACACTATATTTATAGTGGTTCGATCCTTAAAGATCTACGTCCACTCCTCAGTCGAACACTGTGAATTTCACTAAAAAGATATGGTCAAGTACAAGGAATCGCATATCTCCTGTAGCAGATGGTAAGCTTTCGAGCCAGCCACTACAAGACTATCCTCCGTTACTCGAATCTTCTCGGTCGGCAGCTATGGCTAAGTCAAGGGCGCACCTTCATAAAACTTGCCTTTACTGCAATGGAAGCTTTATAATTCCTTCCAAACTTTCCTGGTTTCGGCAACAGCCCGTGGGAGTCAATCTCTTTTCAGAGATGTGACTGCTGGATGCTTCCTAGGATGGAATTTATCCCAATGATTAGATTCTTGAGCAAAGTCAAGGAATCTCTTCAATGTAGTGTAAGATATTCAATGAGGGGGACACTACGGTTGTTGAGTGCTTTGACTTCTTCTCTTTAAAGAGCTCTCAACTGACTACTCTCTTTTTGCTTTTTGTTCGCTTTGTTTGCTTTGTTCGCTTGGTAAAAGGTATTTCTTTCACTAAGTGTCTTTGCGAGTGTGAGCAGTGGTTCTTCTCTCTGTTTCGACATCTCTTTTATATCTGGAGATTCAAACTTTGAATCTCCAAACCCGTTAGACACAACGGTCCTCCTTGTCCAAAAGAGCTTACTTGCTTTTCGTCCTTTCCGACGTGTACAGTGTTTTATTACCTACTTCGGTAAAGCTTATCGTTCTTGGTTGTACTTTTGTTAGAACGGGCGTCTTTAGCAAGTGTTTATTAAGTATTTCCTTGCTTAGCATTCTATTGGAGAATGTTGGGAATACTCTGCTAAGCCTTTTGATTGCTGAGCTCTTCTAGCAATCTGCTAAGTCTTTTGGTTGTTGAGCTCTGCTAGCAATTTGTTAAGTACTAGTGAATGCTGACTCCTTCAGCATTCTGCTATCAGTTGATATCTTGTCTCCTGATTGCTACAGCTTCTAGCAATCTCCTGAGTAAGCAGTGAATGCTAAAACCTTTAGCATTCTGCTAGATCTTTACTGCTCACTGTTGAGCAAATACTCCTAGCAGTCTCTTCTTTCAGCATATGATTGCTAGCTTCTTAGCAATCATTCTTCTAGCACTTGACTGTTATCTCCTTAGCAGTCACTTTGTCTGCTGGCGGCTCTAGCATTTCTGAAGTTGCTTGGAATCTGATTTTCTTCGTTCCATTTGCTGAGTCCTTCAGCAATCTTCTCAAGCACTTCTAATCTATTACGACTCGATAGACTTCCTAAACAGGACATTACAAAAGAGTTGCTAGACTATGCTAGAATTTAGCAATGATCGACCAAACTAACTAAGCTTTGATTCAACAAAACTTTCATAATTTGATCCTAAAGGGAGATTTACAATATAAATCAAGGAATATTTTCCTAACTATTTGTACTTGTTGTATCAAACGCCGAACAACGTTGTACTCCAGTCATAAATGAGTATATCTTCGTCCCTTATCATTGACTCTTTAATGTTCTTTCATGACTGATCGGCATTTTGCTTTTCACGTGTTTCTTTGACATGAAATTGTCCTGGTCCGAAACTGTGGGCATCTCTCGACAGTTTCTTTATGAAAATTGTGTCAATAGTTTTCTTTGCTATACGATCCTTGACAATTGAAAAACTGTCTGCACAGTTTTTCGCATCCGCTAATCTACACAGTTTTCCTTGTCCATTATCCTTAACAGTTTTCTCGTCTGGACGGTTTCCTCTTCAAAAACTGTTCCATAGTTTTTGACAGTTTTCTTCACCTAGACTATTACAACTCGATCATCCTATACAAGGATTACATGAGGTAATAACTCTAAAGCCTAGACTTTGGTATACAGTCTTGACACATCAAAACATCAGACTAAAGGTGGGATTTCTACATCCATATCTAATAATTTCCATACCTAATAGTTATTCACATAGATAACCTAACCAGACACACCCAACATATACTACATGACTCATATGGAAAAAGAACTACATATAACATGCAAAGGCAAAAAAAAAATCATCCCTAAGGTAATTTCATGCGTGCTATTTGTCGTCCCATATTTTAAGAAATTGAGAATGCCATTTTTATAGTAAAATAGGAATATGAACATTTACTAAAGATGTTGAAGCTAAAATAAATAATAAGAAGAGAGAAGTTGGAACAATGGAGACAAAGCCAATAGAATCAACCTATTACTAAGAAAGTGATAAAACATCATACTAGGACTTCATCCTCTTCTCAACTTGCAACTGACATTGGGAATTCTCAAGCGATTATGTCACTCACTCCCAGACCCGAAGTTGATCCCTCGACTGTGGTACTTACTCTCATCGAGCAAAAGAAGTTTCTACTCCATCAAGGAATTGAACTTCTACTTGCTACAATAAAACGTTAGAAGTAGGAGGCTCAACGACATCAAGAAGAACCTCAGAGGTTAAATGACTCTAGATTCGCAAGTATTGAGCTCACAGTTGCCACCCTTCTTGATGTTGTCAAAAAGGAAGTGGGACAGAGGGAAGATCAAATGTAGGGGGAAGTGATCCTAAAGAAGCCTGGAAGAGAAAGAGAGAAGAAGATGAACAAAGGAAAAAGAAGAAACAGGAGGATTGATGAGTCACGTTCTATAGTGAATTTATCATTATTTTTTTAATCTGACCTAGTTTGCAGACAATATTTTTTTGTCTCAGGCTTTCTTCTTCATACTGTTTTTTGAAATCTGAATTCACACATTCCAGTGGAATTGGTTTATCTCTTCTCAACATAATCAAGAAATATCGTTATATCACCTCAACTTGTTGAGGGGAAGATTTACTTTGATAAGAGCATTTTTGTGTAAGGGAAATGGGTAATATTGCTGAGATTTGTAATCCTTTATGTTAGTTTTGTTGAAGTTGGTTTTGACAACATAATAAATGGGGAAATTGCTATGAAGCTCAAATAATTCCCTCGCTTCGATAGTTTTGATGTGTCAAACCAACAGATCGTCAGTAATGTTATATAGAACTGACAAATCTTTTAATGAGGTAGAATGGTTAGAACTTATAAGTCATGTATAGGCTTATCGAGTTGTGATAAGAACCATCTCATCAACATTTGGAGCCAATGTAAGTTTCCAAAGAAGAACAAAGAAAAGCTTGATGAAACTGATGAGAATCTAAACTGAGAGAAGACTTGGAGTAAAGTCAGTTTTGACATAAAGTGACTGACACAAGACAAATGAAACTATGTCTGTGTGCACTATAGATAAGTCCAAGGAATTAACAAGTTTATATTCCTAAGATGTTTTGAAAAATATTCGTAATGACCAACAAGAACGAAAGCAGACCTGCTCCGCTGGTTTGCGGCACTGTTGTCACAACAGACTTGTCAGGAAAAACATAGTTGGTCAACCACTTAAACAACTGCTCCTTCCCATGTCTATTACTAAATATATCATCAAAGATTTATAGAGAGAAGGTTACAGAACGTATTACGAGGAACAAACATAAGCACAAGAAAATCAAATCTTACAAACATATGAAAACCCTCAAGCTCTATCAATTATTTCGTGTTTCTGAACACAAGGCTCTTTGGAACTAAGCTAGAATTTATATTATGGAGTTCATACTCTCTCTAAAGTTGAATTATATACGGGTTTTTGAATACCTTTCAGAAATCGAAACTCATCAACATCCACTACAGTCCACGTTCGGTGAAGAACTCAAACTCACACTTTCCAGCTGGTGAGGCCTTGCGACAAGCAGCTACGAAGTGGACTAGCTGGGTGTGCATACAACCAGAGGATATGGGAGCTTCCCAGGATAGCTATAGACCGGTTACACCACCTTTAAAATCTGTTCTAGTGATTTCTAATCCATCTGGCGACCAAAGAGTGGTCGTTGGATCATTTGACATCCGAACCACTATAATATTCCTTCTCATTTATTGCATTATGCTCTTATTTTCTCGTATATTTAAAACTCAACATCTGACAAGTTGTTGATGTATATCTTGAATTTGACTAAATAATTTTTATTTAGCCTCAAACAAATTTTTAGAGCACCAATTGTCTTGACTACTCGAGTAACAATCAATTGGACCACACTACTCTTGAAAGACTTCCTCTGCGTGTTTGACTGATAATTCTAGGTTCATCAAAACAGGAAATTGGAACACATTCAAAAAAGATTTGTTGATGATAGAAACCTATTTTAACAAACTTTTCACTAGCTCCAACCCTACAGAAAGAAACATTGAGGAGAATACCCAACATATTTATGTAAGATTGACAAAAGAAGATTGTGATTCTCTCAATGAGAACTTCACCAGAGAAGAAATTATCAAAGTTGTTTTTTACTTCACCCTTCGAAAGCTCGAGGTTCAGACGGACTTCCAGAACAGTTTTTTTCAAACTCTCTAGCCTATCATAATTGATGATATAACTTCTACAACTTTAAAGTTTCACAATAAAATAAAGAACCCACCAAGTCGGGATGACACCCATCATAGCTCTCATTCTAAAAATAGGTAATATCAAGGTATGAAAGACCTTCGCCCAATAAGCCTTTGCAACATGATGTACGAGATTACCTCCAAGGCTAGTGTGGGAAGACTAAAGAACATTCAGAACTGTTGGTCCCTGAGATCAGAGTCGTCGTGGTAGTGATAAAATACAAACACATAATGCAGCGGAATAATATAGCGTTTACTTGTATTTAGGTTATTTTTCAACTAGGGTTTTTATTCAAGTTCACTTATGTTTCTTCTTGCAGTTATACACTAGCAGCTCCGTTGCTTGGTTTTAAATCACAGTTGCACAATAGAGATAAAGTAGTAATCAACAAGAGAACACAAGGTTTATAATGGTTCGATCAAATGATCTACGTCCACTCCTTAGCCGAATCGCTAAGAATTTCACTAAGAAAGTATACGGTGTACAAAGAGTTGCCTTTCCTGTAAAACAGGCAGCCGACGTTTGGTCTGGCTACTTCACGGCTATCTTTCGATACTCTGAACCTCTCAGGTGTGGATCCAGCTGAGTCAAGGGCGTACCTTCGTAAAACTCGCTTTTACCACCATTGGAAGAGTTTAAAGTTCCTTCCGAACTATCCGTCTTTTTGCGGCTTCAGTGCCCATCCTAATCAATTCCCTTTCAAGAAATTGTCTGTTGGATACTTTCTATAAAGAAAGCGATCCCAATGATTGAAGATTCTTGAATCAATTCAAGAATCTCTCAGATGAGTGTCAGACGTACAATGAGACACTCAAGTTGTTGAAGGCTTTTCAATGTCTCTGTGTTATGCCTTTCAACAGAACTGCTCTCCAGCCTTTTTGCCTTTTTGGAATCTTTTTAATATCTTTATGTGTAAGAGAGTGAGCAGCCTATTGTATCTTCCTTTGACTTGCCTTTTATAGTTGGAGATTCGTAACTCGAGTCAGCAATTCTGTTTAGACAGAACAGATCTTTTGTCTTAATTGCAGGTAGCTTTTTTTACCAATTTTTCTGTCTCCGTACAGGCTTTTCCGACCTATTTCTGATAGGTCTAGTCTTCGCGTGTTGGTCAGAATTACGGTGCAGCTGTCGTTGAGATTTGGTTTGCTGAGCTTTTCTGGAACGGACTGCTGGACATCTTTTAGCTTACTGCTGGGCTTGATGTTTGTCTGTGCAGCAGATACTCTTCTGCTACTTTTGACTTCGGATTGCTAACTCCCCTAGCAATCTGTGACGTGTTAGCAAATGCTGACTCCTCAGCATTCTGCTATCACTAGCTTCCTTTCTTTTTAGCATTCTCTTATGTTTGCTGAGAGTATCCTACTCTATTACAACTCAATATTTACCATATACAGGACATTACAAGAGTTTCCTAAGCTATGTTAAGATTCAGCAATGATCGACCATCTACTAAGGTTTGATCCAACAAAACCTTTTACAATGTGATCCTAAGGAGAGTTCAGAATATTTTCCCAACAATTTCCCCCTTTTTGGTGCGATCAAAGCTTACTAAGGATTGCTGAGACTTAGCATCGAAAAATTCTGAGTTACAAGGAAATTTCTAGACAAACTATCTCAGAACTTTACTTGCTTTAAGTCCTTAGCAAAAGATCTTCTATTTTAATTAAAGTTCCCCCTCAAAATATGCTGGGGAATATTTTCCCTCAGTAATATTACAAATAAATCATCCAGCAAACATTTTTAGCCAATCTTCGAGATTCTGATTCGTTGAACACACAGAGAGTGTATTTCAACTATTGTACGCATTCGGAAAATCAGAATTAGATAGTAAGATTTTGTCATGATTCTGATGATTTCATAAATGATTTTGAAAATACAAGTCCAGTGAAATCAGTTCAGAATCACGGCTAGAAAAAATAGGAGCGACAGATGAGGATGACCATAGTTCTGGGCGTCCGGTGGAGGTTTTGGCTACTCAAGAGATTCCACCTTCTTCATTGTCACGGTCATGAGTTTCTCCATCTGTTCGATACGCGCTTGTTTTTTTGCTCTCTGCTGTGCTTCTAATTTCATCTTTCGTTCCATCATAGTACGTTCGAACTCTTTTTCTTTCCGCAACAACTCAGCTTCCTCTGCTTTCACTCTTGCTTGCTCAGCAATCCTTCTTTCTTCCCCCTCTTTGAGCGCATCCAAAACAGAAGCGGAGAAAGACTTGTGTGCATCAAGGTCTACTCGGAGAGTCACCACATTCGTCTGCACCGTAGAGACGGTTTCCTCCACATGTGTGATCTTTTCAGTAACTTCACCGACCTTTTGCTGAACCTTAGAGACAGAGGCTTTAACTCCAGAGATTGCTCCTTGTACATCAGCAACCTCTTTTCGAACTTCTTCATTAAATTTGGCTTGCTGAATGTCGCGTTGATGTAGTGCATTTTGGAGTATGTTAACAAGAGATTGAAAACTCACTTGTATTGGTTCAGCAGCAATGGGAATGTTGGAAATAACCATTTCATTTCCGTCTGCTGTGGTAGTAATCTCACCATCTCCTCCTTCCACTGATTATGGCAGATTCTGGAATAGCAACTTCAAGTCTTTGGGTGGTAGCTTCCACTGTGGTTGTGTTCGCAGGTTCTTCAGTAACCACATTGGTATCCACTTCCATTGAGTCAACCACTACATCTTGATCGGGATTTGAAGTAGAACCTTGAGCTTCAGAAGCTTGAAGTGAGGTAGCAGCTCGAGTATAGTCTTTCTGAAAAGTAACCATTTTGAGATAATCTTGTCTCTTGATCTCTTCTTCCTTCGCATGTTCAATAGTGGCTAGTTCTAGGCTTTGTACTCGCAACTTCTCCTCATAAGCAGCTATTCTTTTCTGATAAGCATCCATTGCAGCCCTTTGTCGTTTGGTTAATTGTATATGTGCTAAAGACTTCTTATCCGGAGCAAATTGCGATGGGGGCAGCGAGTGGGATGCGGAAAACTTTCAGTGAGCACGGATGGCTTTCAATCTTGCAATCACCTGTTGATTGGTATACTATTTCGTGCAGGAGGGTTGATCCATCCATTCGTTTGCCCATAATTCTTCTGAACGCCAGAAGTTGAGGCCTTTCCTAGCAATGGTAATCATCCTTTCTTCAATGCAAAGTTCATGCATGATGTAATCATACGTTTTCCATCGCCTGAATTGTTTACCAAGTGCCTTGCCTTCCTCTGTTCCTTCATCAATTTCAACATAGAAGACCCCGGTAATGTCTCTATTGACTTCTTGATCCACAAATGCTAAGATCTCATCACTCCAATCTCGGAGATAATCATTCACGTCATCTTCAAGTTAGACAGATGCGCACCATTGGGCTACTCTTCTAGAGCGAAAGAGTTTGCCAGGTAATCCATAAAATGGGATCCTCAGTTATTCATTCTTTAAGGTGGGATATTTTCTGAGAGTTTTGGCATCAAAAAGCTCAATAGATTCCCCCTCAGAATCAGATTCTGATGAGCAGGTGGACTCATTTAAAAATCCAGCAGAGGAGACTTCTTGTTCCATTATATCATCTGCTTGATTCATTGTGTCATCTACTTGATCCACATTATCAGCAGCGGCGGTTGTCTCCTCAGCAACATGGACCTTTTCAGCAGTGTCCGTCATGATTATTTCAGCAACAGTAGATTCTTCAGCATTTGTATGAGCCATGTCGTCAGCGGATGGTTCCTTTTCAGATTCAACAATATTTTCCTTAACAGGAGGTTCTACTGTTGTCTTGTCTTTCTTTGCTGCTTTGCTCAATTCTTCAGCAGCTTCTTCGTTCGATGTTGCACTAGCAATCTTCTTCTGGGCCTTTCGCTTGTCATGAGATTGCTTTACCTGTTCGAAATTCAGATCTCTTCCTTCGAACATAATTCTTTCCATCTCCTTCCTGTATTCTTTAGTTTCCTGTGCTTTCTTTGCAGCGTCACGTTTCCTTTTAGTTTCACGTACGCCTTTGACACAATCCTCAAAACTTTTAGAGGACAAGGGTGGGTTAACCTCTTTTTCAGCAGCAGCAGCAGCTTGATCAGCAGCTGCTTTCTTCTTGGCTTCTTCGATTTCCTGAAGTTCAGCAGTTTTGAATAGCCGTTGACGAGTAGATCTCCTTTTTTCGGTTGGCACAACCCCTATTTGTTGTTCAAATGAAATTAGAACAGCTAATTGACCAATCACAATTGGTGGCTGTTCTACTGCTATTTCTTCAGCAGTAACAGTGATGCTGTCTGAAGCACCTGTTGTCCTAATGAGCATTCGTCTACTTCCTCATCTGAAGTAGGCTTATCCTTATCGACATTGGACTTGCCGGTCAACTTCGTTGGTTTCTTGAAGTCAAGAGGGTTGGCTTCCTTCCTTGTTACAGGAATGAAGTCTGTGGGAAGCAACTTCACACCTTGATCAATCTTCTTAGGATGCATGACTAACTCCAGAAATCTGCTTATTTTCAATCCAAAGTTAACATTCGATGAGAATGTTCCATCTACAGACATGTGATCATTCTTCCTGGCGTGCTCTGCCCATCGTTCAAAGAAAAACTTTGCCCAATTACCCTTCACTTTGTCCGTGAGAGCCATCATCACTGCATATTTCTTAGCAGATAGCTCTGAATATGATCCAGCATCGCATTGAAACATCTTGATCGCCAATTCAGCAAGAGTTTTAAACTCATCCTTTAGAGTGTTAATAGGGGTGGCAGCCCTGAATGTAATTAGTTGACCTTTTGTATCCTTCATTTTCTCAGACTTTTTCCACAAATTCCAACGCCTTTCCATCTCATCATAATCTGATACTCTGTATTCAGATATATGTTCCCCCTTATTTTGAAGACCAAAAGTCTTAGCAAGAACATCAGCATTCACTTCAATGATGGTTCCATAAACACAGGTTTTAAAAGACTTTCCATCCTTATTCATGACTGCTCTGGCATAGAACTCAGAAACCATATGCGGATGAAAATGCACGGGTTCAGCAGATAAGTATTGAATTACCTGTTCGCTGTCTAGGATATCTATTATCCAATCTGGGATATGTTCAGCAGCAAGACGTTTATGCAGAATGCGATCTTTCATGATTTGAGCTAAACGCCTTTGCTCCTTTGTGTGGCCGGTCTGCTTTTTCTTCCAAGCCATCATAACTAGTTGACCATATGGTATTGAATCGTCAACATCTTCCTTCTTTAGAATGCCAGTAAAACCTGGTGCATGTCGCGCATGCAAGGGTTCTTCAGAATTTGGTGGAAAATTGAAGAGAGGGGGTTCACTGGTTTCAGAAAGATGTTTTTGGGAAGTGGGTTTCGGGGGTGATGTAGATTTGGGGTCGGAGACCATGTCTATGGAAAAGAATTTTGAATAATCTCGAAGAATTTTGAGATTTTGGGAATTTTGCTCTGTATTTCAAAGGAAAGAATAATGAATAGAAGTGAACAGTGATTAGAGCAAAGTAGGGTTAAACTTTTGAATGTGAGATCTAACGGTTGAGGGAAGATCTGCGATGGTTTAGATCAACGGTTCAGAATGAACTCATCTTTCCATATGGCTTCCCATGCTCCGAGAAACACTCATGTGCGTTTGACGTGGCGCCTCCTCAGTTGATGCCGTCGTTTGTGTACATTAAATGTGCCTTATCGGGTCCCATCAAGTTTGAATTTAGAGTCATCCCACCTCGATTCTAGATATGCTAATGCTTCTGATCTAGCAGCCGTCCAAGGATGCTAACAGATAATAATGAGTCTCAGCACCCATATTCACAAAAGAGTGTGCTAACCTTCCACACGATTCGTCAGCATCTTTTAAAGCTCTACTGAGTCTCTGTTGTGACTCTGCTTAAAAAATAATAATGATGATGAGATCCTCGAGCCTCGCAATGACCATTACTTGTTACTGCTGAAATGATTTGACTCCCCATGCATACACGTCGATTCCTTTACTCGCGATGGTTTGTATTCCGAGAGACGAATCATTGTGATCTTAAGACAGATTTTGTTGGTCTTCCCGTCATAATTTCTCTATAAATAATCTTGTTCAAGATTATCCAAACATCACAACTTTGCTTCTTACCTAACCCATAATTGTAACTTTTCCTTAAAAAAGCTAACTTCCTTCTCCACTAATGGATTCTCCACCAAAAACCTTAGAGATCAGGCGCAACCTGATTCTTGATGAGCCTGGTCTGGATGGATACTATGTGGATGATTATGATGTGCCCGTGAAATTCATGGCCGCATTGAAGTGGGGAGGTCTCTCACAGTTTGCATGTGCTACCCCTAATCGTTTCCAGGAAGAAATTCTCAGAGATTTCCTTGGTGATTGTCGTGCTGAGCAGAATGCGATTTACGGCGTGTTCCATGGTAAGCTTGTCCGATGGACCCCCGACACCTTTGCTGAGGATTTCGGCCTTCCTCGTGGTCCGCTGTCCGTGCAGGACTATCTGGAAGCAGAGGTGGCTCCAGAATGGCAGTCATGGCAGAGATGGCGTCATTCTCCTCGCTTTGAGTTTAGCCCTAACGTTCCAGCCTCTGGTCTTCAGACCTCATATTGGGTGTTGTTCCGCATTGCCCATGGTATTTTGCTAGGAGAGGAGCCTTACGACCTCTATTTTTCAAGGGATATGTGGCAGCTAATGATGGCTATTGACGATGCTGCCTCTGTAGACTGGGTCGGTTTCTTCTTCAAGAATGTTTGGGAAAGCGTCAAACTTTACCCTTACATGCCACTTCGGAATGGAATGCAGCTCAGCTGGTTGATGGAAAAGAATTTTCCGGAGATTGCTGAAGGACCATCCAATCTCCAGGGAGCTGATTTTTATCCCTACAAGCCTGTTTCTCCTTTCTGAAGAATATGAATTATATAGTAGGCTTTTGTTGACTTTTGACTTATGATGTAATATCCCTCTATTTTGATGATGAAATGAAGTCCTTTTGCAATGCTTATCCATCCTTTAGAAATGAAAAATTGCATAATTGTATCATATCAACTGAATGATCTGTGACATATGTCCTCAAGACGAAAGATAGGTTTTGATCTTCAACATCACATATTCTGTTGAGCAGATATGATCTGTCTGTTGACTACTTAGCAGTGCATTTGATGTTTGCTATCATCATAGCAGGCTTCATTTAGCAGAGACTTTCATCGTATGCTGAGATTAAAAATCCACGAAAACCAGAAAGAATGAGAATAGCATCTCATTCATCTGCAGCAACGTCTAATCCCATTAGACCTGATTTGATGCATAATTCTTTGAATCTTGCTTCTGCTAGAGGTTTAGTAAAGATGTCTGATATTTGATCCTCCGTGCATATACGTTGAATATCTATATCCTTCTTTTCTTGAAGATCACGAATAAAGTGATGTCGGATATCAATATGTTTGGTTCTGGAATGATGTACTGGATTCTTTGTGATGCACATAGCACTATTGTTATCACAATAGATTGGTACACATTCAGGAGATATATCATAATCCTGAAGTTGTTGTCGAATCCACAAAATTTGCTGACAACAGCTAGCAGCCGCTACATACCCTGCTTCGGTGGTTGATGTTGCTACCGAGAGCTTATTTTTGTTGAACCAGCTGATCAACTTATGTCCAATGAATTGACATGTGCCGCTTGTGCTTTTTCTTTCTATTTTGCATCCTCCAAAATCAGAATCTGAGTAACCACTCAGAGCTAGACTATCGGCTCGTGGGTACCAAATTCCTAAGCCTTCTGTGCACTTCAAATATCTGACAATTCGCCTTGTTGTGTCTAGATGTGTTTTGTTAGGATTTGATTGATATCTAGCACATAGTCCCACAACATATGAGATATCTGGTCTGCTGGCTGTAAGATATAGCAGAGACCCAATGATCCCTCGATATACAGTAGGATTCACTGCTTCTCCTTCTTTCTCAAGAGCTGCTATGCACGTATTGCTGATGGGAATCCTCAAGCTCTTGGTTCTCCCTGGACAATACTTCGCAATCAGATCCCGCGTGTATTTCCTTTGGTGAATGAAAATCCCTTCATTGGATTGTTGAACTTAGAGTCCAAGGAAGTAGGACATCTTCCCCATCATACTCATTTGAAAGTTACTCATCATTAACTTGGAGAATTTATCGTAGAGATCTTGATTCTTCAACCCAAAAATAATATCATCAACATAAATTTGCACAAGTAGAATGCTTCCTTTGTCCTTAATACGAAAGAGAGTTTGATAAATCCTTCCCTTTTTGAAACCATTGTCGAGCAGAAACTTGGATAATGTTCCGTACCATGCTCGTAGCGCTTGTTTCAGGCCATACAAAGCTTTTCTTAGCTTATAGACTTGGTTTCCATTCTCAAATCCTGGGGGTTGCTCAACATAGACTTCTTCCTTGAGCTCGCCATTTAGGAATGCACTTTTGACGTCCATTTGCATGACCGAGAATTCATGATGTGCAGCATATGCTAGAAATAACCTTATTGCTTCCAATCTGGCTACTGGAGCAAACGTTTTGTCATAGTCAATGCCCTCACATTATTTATAACCTTTGGCTACAAGATGTGCTTTGTTCCTCACCACCACGCCTGATTTGTTCTTCTTGTTCTTGAATACCCATTTGGTGCCAATAACATTCTGATGTTCTGGTCTATCTACCAGATCCCACACGTGATTGCGAGTGAATTCAGCAAGCTCCTCTTGCATAGCGTTCACCCAGTCTGGATCGCGAAGAGCATCCTCAACCTTGGTTGGTTCCTCACTAGATAGATAGCAAGAAAACATTGTGGACCCTTGTCTTGTCAGAATAGGATCATTAATATCTCCGAGAACGTCTTCAAGAGAATGAGCACGCAGCCATGCTGGTCTGATAGGTTCTTCAGCATTTCCTTCTATGTCTCGATTATTGGCGTTCTCTTCATCATCTGTTGGTTCTTCAGCATCTGGATGGTTAGCAGCAGGAATCCCTTCAGCAACTGGGGCTTCTACTACAGGGACTTCATGGATAGGAACATCTTCTTCAGCAGGCGTTTCAGCAGCTGGTATCTCAGCAGCTCCTCTACCAAGATCTTCAGTAGCACCTACTTCTTCAGCAATAGGAGGAGAGGTTGAAGTCTCCTCATCTGAATCATCAAGCAGATTGAAAATATCTTTTTGAGGGTTGGCCTCAGCATGATCATTAGCATCACTGGCCTGGTCAGCAGTTTGATCACCTGCTGATCGCGTCTGGATTGGATCGCAATCATTCAAAGACTTAGTCGGGTCAATTCGTGAGTTTTCAAAAGAATTCAGAATCGATTGACCATTGACATCATTAGTCTCATGATTGGTTTCCTTCGTCTCTTTTATAGCTCTGCGCACTAAAGTAGATTCATCAAAAATAATATTGCATGCTATTTCCACAGTTCCAGTAGTCTTGTTCAACACTCTATAACCTTTGTGAGTGGGGTGACCATATCGAAGAAGTATACCCTCATCTGACTTAGGTGAAAAAGTGTTAAGTTTCGACTTTCCCTTGTTATGGATATAACATGTCGCACCAAAAGCACGTAGATAATCTAAATTAGGCTTACGACCATTATATACTTCTTAAGGAGTTTTGTTAAATCAGCCGGTAATGGAACTTCTGTTCTGCGTATAGCAGGTCGTCATCACCGCTTCTCCGCAATACTTAGCAGGTAGATCAGCGTCAAGTAGCATAGATCGCACTGCTTCTTTCAGTGCCCGATTCCTTCTCTATGCTAGACCATTCTGCTGAGGAGTCCTAGCAGTGGACCTCTCATGATTTATACCAGCTTCTGCGCAGAAATCCATGAGGATTCCATTGCAAAATTCGGTTCCATTGTCAGATCGGATCCTCTTCACAGTAACCTCTTTACTGTTTTGCTCCTTAAAAATTAACTCAGGTAGAATGATCTTAACCTCATCTTTGGCTTTAAGCAGACGAACCCATGTGTACCTAGAATAGTCATCAACTACCACAAGAGTATATATCTTTTTACTTACAGAGGGTGGAGTGACTGGTCCAAATAGGTCCATGTGCAATAATTCAAGAATCCTGCTTGAGGTATTCTTCTCTGGGTTGGAATGAAACGAAGCTTTGGTCTGCTTTCCTTGTTGACAGGCTTTGCATACGCCTTCCTTACGAAATGTGATGTCATCAGGTAGACCTGCGACAAGCTCATTTCTGGCAATATGGTTAATGGTTTTGAAATTCAAATGATTTAACCTTTTGTGCCATAGCCATGAGGTTTCTTCTTTGCTCAGTGCTAGAAAGCATGAATGTTGTTGGCCACTTTGCCAATCGACAACATAAAGACCACCTTTCCGGATTCCTCGAAGTTTCACTTCTCCTGTGACATTGTCAGCAATTGAACAACCAGAATGAATAAAAGATACTGTGTGCCCGTTTTCGCATAGTTGACTTATGCATAGCAAATTATGCTTGAGGTTTGATACGAGAGCGACGTTGACAATCCTTAGTCCATTGCGCTCTATACATCATCTGCCAAGTACTCTGCCTTTACTATTATCTCCGAACACGACAGATGGACCATATGATTTCTGAATGTCTGAGAACAAATCTTCGTCCCCCGTCATGTGCGCCGAACAACCACTGTCTAGGATCCACTCATTTGACATGCCTGATGTCTTTGCATCTGGATCCTGTTCCTGCAAGAAAAATTAGGTTGATTTAGGTCCCCATTTTGCGTCGGGTCCTGAAGGATTAGCTTGGGTCATTGTTCCTTTCAGAACCCACATTTTGGTAATCTTCAAGGTTTTCTCCTTGAGATCCTTTTTGTCAACCTTCTCAACCTTTTGATATGTGTGTGCATGTGGTTGTGTATTGTGCTTCTTCACCTTCATCGTCCTTTGGTGATACACGTATCTGGACTCAGGTCTCACATAGGTGTTTCTCTTATGTGGTGTGTAATGATGGTTTTGGGGTTTCACTGAATGATATTCAATGTGTCTTCCCCGAGTAAGGATAGGATTTGGCTTCCTAGCATTTGAAACATGATGCTCAGCCTTTGTCCTTGAATTTGCTAAATAGTTTTGCGTAGCAGACCTATGATGAAAACTTTGCTGAGATTTAGCATCTCTTGTAGTACTCTGCTGAAATCTCACATTCTGCTTGACCTTTTGCTGAGGTCTAGCATAGTGCTTAACACTCTGCTAGGGTTCAGAAGATTGCTTAATATTCTGTTGAGCGATTTGCATAGCATCTGTCCTAGCATTCGATGATTCAGTAACTAATGTATCCTTCTCTTTGCCATCACCAAATATTTTTCCGGCAGAAACAAAAATGATTTTTCTCTTTTGCTTCGAAGTTTCATCTTCGTCGTAACAACTGTGCCCAATTCCAGATCAGTCACCGTGACGTCTCTGTTGGCTTATCAGGTTATTCAAGATATCCTGACTAGTCATATACGCGCAGACACACTTCTCATTAGCTTTGTTTTTCAAAATCAGATTTTCTTTTTCAAGATTTTTGAAATTTTCAGAAAGTTAAGAAAATTCAGTTCTAAGTCTTGATAGTTCCTCACTATCGGACCTTAGTCTTTCGACTTCATCGGTCAGACTTATGACTTTCTGTTTGAGTGAAGAATTATCTTCTACGATAGCATTTTTCAAGGTGTATGCCTTCGAAAGTTCTAAATAGAGCTTGGTAAGATAATCTTCCTCGGAATCTAAGAAGGAATCCTCTGATTCAAATGTGTGTGCTGAGCATGAAATGTTAGCTATAGATGTTACCTCTTGATTGTCGACTGCTAGGGCCGATTCGGAAGGTTGCTCAGCAACTGGGGATGTTTCACCATCCTCAGCAATTTTTTGCCATGAAAACCATCAAGGCTTCCTCTTCCTCGTCAGTAGGGTAATATTCCTCTTCGTTGTCAGGAATATCTGGGACTTCTGTCCGTGTCAGCAACGCCTTTGTCACAGCTCGAACCACTCGTCTTTCAAATCTTTGCTGCAAACATTCTCTTTCTTCAGGACTCACCTTTGGATAGTCATGCTTTAGGTGATCAGGAGATTTGCATTCAAAACATGTCCTTATCTTTTTCTCAGTAGGATGTTGCATCGAGGTTTCTTTTTCTTGCTTTTTGGCCTTTGCTTCCAGAATCGTTTTCTGTATCTTCTTCATCTGCTCCTCCAACTCGTCTATCTTTTGATTTTCACTATTTGAGTTAGAAGTTGAGGGAGTCTCCTTTGTCGGTGTTTTTGATGTTGATCTCTCCTGGTTACAGAACGGTTTCCTAGGAGATTTCCATTTGTTTCCGTCCTTTTTGACGAAATATGCTACGTCTTCTTGAGTTTCAGAGCTCGTTGCATTAGGATGTACTATAGCAGCTTTGTTCTTCTTTGACTGCTGAATAATGAATTCATGCGCCTTTAATTGAGAGAAAACTTCAGCGGTAGTCATGTTGCTAAGATCCTTTTCACTCAAGCTCGTCATCTTGACAAACCAATCACTTCTGGGGTAGAGCTTGGATATAATCTTGTTATTCATTTCCCCTTTGTCATATGTCTTGCCGACATTCTTGAGTTCTCCTATGATAGTGTTGAATCTTTCTTCCATCAACTGAATGGTTTCACCAGGAACCATAGCGAAGGATTCGTACTTGTCCACAGCTACTTGTAGCTTGTTTAGCTTCATTTGTTCCGTCTCCTGAGAAACTTCACAGACGTACTCCCACATATCTTTTGTTGTGTTGTAGTCTAGAGCTTTGTCAGACATCAAAGGAGGTAGACAATCCATGATTAATTTCATGGCGATAAATTTCAGCTGGCCTCTTTTCTTGTCTTCAAGAGTCCATTCCTCGTAGGGTTTCTTCACCATCTCAGGTCTGGGTGGACCATCAGTAGGTCCAAGTGGTGCGGTGTTAACCTTCAGGATCTCTATAGGACCAACCGTGAGAATGTCCCTCATCTCTGGATGTATTCTCTGCAACTGGATCATGACCTTCTTCTTCCAAGTTTCAAATCCATCCTTGTTGTACTTTGGAAGAGCTTGATTCGTCATTTTGATTTTCTTCGCCTTTGCCTGAGCTATGTAAGACACAGATACAAGAAACGCAAGGAAAACGAGGATCTAGGTCCTAAGAGACTCAGAAGCAGTCGGTTTTTCAACCTCCTGCTCTGATACCACTTGTTGGTCCCTGAGATCAGAGTTGTCGTGGTAGTGATAAAATACAAACATGAAATGCAGCGGAATAATATAGCGTTTACCTGTATTTAGGTTATTTTTCAACTAGGGTTTTTATTCAAGTTCACTTAAGTTTCTTCTTGCAGTTATACACTAGTAGCTCCGTTGCTAGGTTTTAAATCACAGTTGCACAATGGAGATAAAACAGTAATCAACAAGAGAACACAAGGTTTATAGTGGTTCGATCAAATGATCTACGTCCACTCCTTAGCCGAATCACTAAGAATTTCACTAAAAAGTATACGGTGTACAAAGAGTTGCCTTTCCTGTAAAGCAGGCAGCCGACGTTTGGTCTGGCTACTTCACGGCTATCTTCCGATACTCCAAACCTCTCAGGTGTGGATCCAGCTGAGTCAAGGGCGCACCTTCGTAAAACTCGCTTTTACCACCTTTGGAAGAGTTTAAAGTTCCTTTCGAACTATCCATCTTTTGCGGCTTCAGTGCCCGTCCTAATCAATTCCTTTTCAAGAAATTGGCTGTTGGATACTTTCTATAAAGAAAGCGATCCCAATGATTGAAGATTCTTGAATCAATTCAAGAATCTCTCAGATGAGTGTCAGACGTACAATGAGACACTCAAGTTGTTGAAGGCTTTTCAATGTCTCTGTGTTATGCCTTTCAACAGAACTGCTCTCCAGCCTTTTTGCCTTTTTGGAAACTTTTTAATATCTATTTGTGTAAGAGAGTGAGCAGCCTATTGTATCTTCCTTTGACTTGCCTTTTATAGTTGGAGATTCGAAACTCGAGTCGGCAATTCCGTTTAGACACAACGGATCGTTTGTCTTAATTGTAGGTAGCTTTTTTTTCAACTTTTCTATCTCCGTACAGGCTTTTCCGACCTAGTTCTGACAGGTCTAGTCTTCACGCGTTGGTCAGAATTACGGTGCAGCAGTCGTTGAGATTTGCTTTGCTGAGCTTTTCTGGAACGGACTGCTGGACATCTTTTAGCATACTGCTGGGCTTGATGTTTGTCTGTGCAGCAGATACTCTTCTGCTACTTTTGACTTCGGATTGCTAACTCCCCTACCAATCTGTGACGTGTTAGCAAATGCTGACTCCTCAGCATTCTGCTATCACTAGCTTCCTTTCTTTTTAGCATTCTCTGATGTTTGCTGAGAGTATCCTACTCTATTACAACTCAATATTTACCCTATACAGGACATTACAAGAGTTTGCTAAGCTATGCTAAGATTCAGCAATGATCGACCATCTACTAAGGTTTGATCCAACAAAAGCTTTTACAGTGTGATCCTAAGGAGGTTCAGGAATATTTTCCCAACAAGAACAACCTCATTAATGATAACCAAAGTGCCTTACTTCCGAATAGACAAATCACACACAATATCCTACGAATGCATGCACTGGATTAAAGGGAAAAGAGGGGAAAATAAAGGTTATGCAACTCTTAAACTCGACATCAGCAAAGCTTTTGACGGAGTGGAATGGTGCTATGTTGAAGCAATCTTTAAAAGAATGGATTCACTGATCTGATAATAAAATGTATCTCCATTATCAAGTATTCCTTCATCTTAAACAACAAAGTCTATGGTAGCATTACACCTCATAAAAGAATTCAACAAGGAGATCCGCTCTTTTCTCTTTTTTCTTTGTTTTGTGTGCTCAAAGGACTCTCCTCTCTCATTCACCATCAAGCTGAAACCAACAAGATTTAAGGAGTTCAGTTTGGATGTTATGGTCTAATAAATCACATCTTCTCTTTGCATGACAGTCTCCACTTTTTCAAAGCTTCAACAGAAGGGTGTAAAGCCATCAAAGAATGCCTCAAAAAATATGAAGATGCTTCTAGGCAATCTATCAATCTTGAAAAGTCAGCCATCGCATCTAGTCCATCAATTCTTAATGAAAATAAGGAGAATATTGCTAACATAATGGAAAATAAAAAGTTGTATGACATGCACTCAACTTTGATCTACAAACTTTCTCTGTTAAAAAGGTCTCCAATTCGGTTATCTTAGAACAAAGTCACCACAAGACTTGTTTCATGGAGAAATAGTCTGCTTTCAGCAAGAGGCGAAGAAATCTTGTAATTCAAGCTATTCCAAAGTATGTTATAGATTGCTTCAAAGTTCGTAAAATCCATCTGCAAATATATTGTCCGAGCATGTAAAAAATCTAGGTGGGGAAGCACAAATTCAAAACAGTCTCTACGCTCAACAAGATGAGAAACATTATGTCAAACAAAGGATAGAGGAGGAATCGACTTTAGGATATGAAAGGCTTTAACAAAGTCTTACTTGCAAAACAACTCTAGAGATATTTTCACAAAGCTAAATACTTCTAGAAAACTTCATTTATGGAAGTTTAAACAAAACTAAAAGCCTCATATATCTGGAAATATCTTCTATGGAGCGATCTTGTCTAAAAAGGAGGAAGATGGCTGATTGGAAATGAAAGAACAATCAACGCCCTTGAAGATACATATGTTACCGTATGGGAATCGGGTCTACCAATGTTGAGAATCATAGACCTCACCAACACTAAGATCGCCGATTTACTGACAAATAAAGGAACATGGAAAGAGGATACCCTCAAAAGCTTGTTCTGGCCTATTACCATCTCATCTATCCAAACGATCCCAATGGATCACTGATCGATGCAAAATCCTGCATACAGATTATAGCACAGAGCAAATAAATTTATAATAACCCAGAGGTTGTCGAACCCACAGGGATAGTGCTGCGAAGGAAAATCATGTACTGAATTTAGTTTTCAAAACCTTTGTTTGGGTAATTCAAATTTCAGGGTGGGTTTTCAAAGCTAGTAATTAAAGAGATAAAATTCAAATATTAAAAAGCACAGATTCTAGGGAAATCTGCCAATCTGATCAACATGCAAGAAAAAAATATCCAAACCTAGAAAAGATATTTTTGGTGGAAAATCTGTTAGGGTGGAATCAATTCCTTGGTCAGGCAATTAAATCCTAAATTATCAACTAGTGATTATCTCCTCTCGGTCTAAAAAACACCAGTTAATTAATTTCATAAAAATTCATATTAATCCTACAATTGAAATCTTCTTGGTCGGACAGATAACCAAAAGTATTAAGTCCTAACTTTCTATTACTAACCTTCACCTCTTAGTCCTTCGATTAATAACTGTAACCTACCTCAATCTTCATCTCTCGATCCTTCGATGAGAATAGACTTAAAACAAAACATAGGATTTAAACCAGTTTAAAGGGTTTGAATTACTGAATCAAAACATGCATCACAGATGGAGAAACCCTAGAACCTATTTAGGGTTCTAGCCTAACATATTGAAAATAAACATTGCAGGGAAAATTAAAGATTGCATTAAAAACAATAAAGGTTTAACAAAAACTAAAGAGGAATTCTCACAAAACATAAAGTGAAAACAGAAAATTAAAGTAAAAATAGAATAATGTGTAAAAACAGGGAACTAACAACAACCCTAATTCTGAACTATTCAAGAGTTTATATTAGGGTTGAGGCCTTGGATGGTATGTTGACTCCAAATTCGTCCACTAATTAATTTGGTATCTTGCTCCTTTTAAATCTTCAAAACGTGCGAGATTAGACTTCAGACATTCGCGTCCCGGCCGGGATCAACTCTGCCACGGCTGGGCCGTGTTTCTACACCTCGGGCGGGATGATCTTCATCTCGGTCGAAACAGAATGCTCTCCTTGGCGGATTTCCTCATCTCTAGACCAATTCTTCTCTTTTTCATCACTTTTTCCTGCATAATCATCCACCACAAGCATAATACCTTCCACTACATACTCATGCTCAATTTATTCAATAAAATAAACAAAAACTCATAAAATAAGAAAAATAATGCGATAAGTGAGTAGAAATACGAGCTTATCAAACCCCCCAAACTTAAACACTTGATTGTCCTCAATCAACAAAAGAAAGAATCCAAAGTTCAAGCAGAAGAGTAGTGCAATGCCTCACAAGATTCATCACATTCAAACTCGAAAGTCCACGAGACATCAACACTTTTTAAAGAATCGGAAAATTTATAAACTATGGAAGACTCACAAAGGAAGTGTTTCACTCATTCACTCAAATGTTTAGGAGAGTTGTGAGATCACACACAAGTCATGCAAATTAAGCTCTACCATAGGCTTGCAAATATTCTAAACCTCCACTGCAATCACGTGCACACAAGTCTAAGATCATAAAGGACTTTATTCAAGGTTGTAATGTAGGCTTTTTAGTGAAAGGTAGGGAAATATTTGGCCAAGTGACTAAAAATCAAGTTTAGTTCGCGACTCTCAACAAATCAAAATCACTATCTAATGATATCCAACCATCTCCTATAATTTTCAACATCAAACAAGGCTCTTTTATTTATTTCTTTTTTTTTCTTCACACATATTCTTTTATGCTCTAACAATTTTGATTATACATTTGAGCTTATAAGGATTAACAAACACATAAACATATTTTTTTTCTTTTTTTTTTCTAGAGCCCAACCTTCTCTTTTATTTTCACCCTTCTAATAATGTCTTATCTTTTTCAATCAAATCCCAACCCACTCTCATAGACAAGAGTTGATTCCCCTATCCTTTTCCAACTCATAGACAAAGAAAGAAAATTCATAGGCTCAAAAGGGCTGACTAGGGATAAATATTTAATTAGGACAGTGTATGGGATAAATAGGCTAAACAACGATGGCCTAAAATCATTTCCTAAACCTGTGCACACTTAGCAGTCTTAAAAAGAAACAAAGCAAGTTCTAGAGATACTCAATAATGCAGACACACTCACAATCAAAATTCAGGCTCAAAACTCACACTTGGGACAATTTTCTTCCATAGTAAACATCAAATCATCATCTAACTATCATGCCAACGCAAGTATCAAAATAAGGAATCTTGCCGTATTCTACATTCATGGGCATACTCAACCACTATCACCATCAATGCAAACTAAAGTCAATCAATTCAAATCTTGCATTAAAGTCCTAAGGTTCAATCATGCTCAAATTCCCACAATTCAATTTATTCAAAAATTTACCCATGCAGAAATTTAAATATAGCAAGTAAAAGAAAGAAAATTAGTTTCAAAACCCCTAAATATTCATCCCCCCAAACTTATTCGAAAATCAGAGAGAATAAGTTTGGAAATCAGATTCAAAGTTTGAAATTGTACCTCAACTGTTGGTCTCAAACACCAACTCTTTATCCGCCTTCTTCAAACCTCTGACTGGCGTGGATTTGTGTCTGCTGGCACTCCATCTCGGCCGTATCAAGCTCTGTCTCAGCCGGAATGGAGCCTTCTTGTCGACCTCCTTATCGGCCAAAGTACTCCACATCTCGGTCCTCTGTCTCGACTGGGGCAGGGTGATCGCTGCTATTTCTAACAGATTAATTATAATAACAGTGGCAAATAAATTTGTAAACCCTAAGGTTATCGATCCAGGGGAATTGTATGGGGAAATTATCCTATGTACTAGCTATGGTTCTAAAATTCATTGTTTGAGGAATCCAAAATCAGGGTTTTGTTTGGAAAATAAAGATAACAATATTTGAAAATTAAAGGAGTTTTGGAAAGCAAATTAAAGAACACAGATTCTAGGGAAGAACTCTTATTATGGATAACATGTAGGAATCAATTAATTTAACAGGTGGAATACTGCAATGATGTTATATCTCCTTGTTTGGCAAATATAACCTAGATTACTAATTAGTGACTCATCTCCGCTCGGTCTCAAAGTACACCAAACTAGTCAATCCGATAAGCAAATCAGTTCAATTCCTACATCTAGTACATCTGTTTGGATAGTGTAGATCGTATCATGTATTCCTATTCCCACTATTAATATTCACCTCTCGGTCCTTCTATCAATAGCTAGACATCTAAATTAATCGTCACCTCTCGGTCCTTGAATTAATCTAGAATTGAAAATAAACACAGGAATCATGAACCTAATTAATTAATCCTAACATGCATCCATAATAATATCAACCCCTAGAACCCGCTAGGGTTTCTAGCCACTCATCGCAGATAGAAATCCAAAAGAAAACATATTAAATTGCATAAACATAAAAGAACTTACAAGAAAAATAAAGAGTTTCGTGTTTCCCAAGTCTCCAAACTCTAAAAAACTCTAAAATATGATTGTATGCAATAATTGGTACTCAAAAATCGAATTTAATAGGTATTTATAGTGGTGGATGTGTATCCTATCAAATCTAGGGCTAAAGATATGAATAAATTCGAATTTAATCAGATTTTTGCTCCAGCAGAGAACTCCGCGTCGATCGCTTCTGATTCACGTCGATCGACGAGCCTCTTGATCTTCATCGATCGCTTCTGATTGGCGTCTGTCGACGCAGCTTCTCGCCCCTCCTGCGCGGTCTCACGGTTTTGGCCATAACTTTCTCTCCCGAACTCCGATTGACCCGATTCCAGTTGCGTTGGAAAGCTAACTCAAAGCATCATCCATTTCCATGTGCCAATAGCTCGAATTCCTCTTGTGGACAAAATCGTCACTGCTACTCTTACACGTCACTGCTTCCGGAACGGATTCTCGTGAATTTAGGCCTAAAACCCTACAAAAACACCAAAACGCGCATAATACCACCTAATATAGACTCATGCACATAATATATATATAAAATCAATAAAACTACATAAAATAGTAGAAAATAATATAGATAAGCGAGTAAAATAATGAGCTTATCAAACCCCCCAAACTTGAACGTTTGATTGTCCTCAATCAATAGGCAAGAAAGAAATCAAAAGATCATGCGATTAAAGAGCAATGCCTCACAAGATCCATCACAGTCAAGAATCAAAAATTCACTACACACAAGCAATTTGAAAGAGACAGAAAATTCATCAACATTGGAAGAACTCACGGGAAGTGTATCGCTCAACTCTTAAGTGTTTAAGATATAGATGAAAGCACTCAAAAATATGTATGAAGAAATTTCTACCATAGGCTTGCAAATTTTCTAATATCTCCACTGCTAGAATGTGCACACAAGTCTAGAATCAAAAAGGACTTTCATAAGGTTGTAATGTAGGCTTTTATGAGGGGTAGGAAAATATGACCAAGTGACTAAAATCAATCAAGTTGTACTTGCTCAATCAATCCAAACCACCATCTAAGTTCATTCACCCTTCTCCTCAAATATATCAACAAATACACAACCTCTTTTTCTCTTTTTTTTTTCTAGCTCATTTTGAATCACTTATGCTATTTACATAATTTTGTACTCTTTTCTTTTCAGAGAGCTTATGAGAATTCTAATTATTTCTTTGAGCTTCTTTTTCACACATCTTTTCACCACTAATTTATACTCCCTCCGTCCCGCTACAATTGACGTGTTTCATTTTGGCACATTAATTTCGGAGCTAATGTTTAGTAGCTAATCGTGGTTAATAATAAAATTGGCAATCATAATTAACTTATTTAAGACTTAAACAGGATTAGCTACTAAATTGGCAATCGTGGTTAATAATAAAATTGGCAATCATAATCATAATTAACCACGATTAGCTACTAAACATTAGCTCCGAAATTAATGTGCCAAAATGAAACACGTCAATTGTAGCGGGACGGAGGGAGTATTTTCTTATCTCCATCTCACAATCATTCCACCCATATACCACAACTCAAGACATGAGTGAAACCAATACTTCTTCTTAATCTCATAGACAAGGAAAGAAAAATTTTGTATAGGCTCAAAAGTGGCTAACTAGGAAAAATTCAATGTGAAGGGACAATGTTTAGGGAATTGGGCTATCAAAGATGGCCTAAGATCATTTCCTAAACTTGTGCACACTATGCAGTCTCAACACAGAAAATAGGCAAGTTCTAGAGAAATCAAAACACACATGTGAATCTCACATCAAACGAAATAAAGGCTCAAAATTCTCACACAAGGGTTCAAAAATTTTCTTCCGCAGTCAATTTCAAATCAGCTCAATCAGCATGCAAGCACAAGTGTCAAATCAATCCTATCATGCGGTATTCTACATTCATAGGCATCTAACCACAATCACAATCAAATCAAACTCAACCCTCAATCGATTCAACTCTCACAGTCTCATTCGGGTTATTTCAAAACAAAAAAATTTTCCCCACAAAATAGAATTTAAATTTAAAAATTAAGGCAAAATTTAAATACGGAAAGCAGAATAAATAAAAGATAGAATGTTCCATCTCTTGTCCACATCCCCCCAAACTTATTTCCAACTCGAAGAGTGGGATAAGTTTGAAAATCAGATAAAAGAGGGAACGATACCTGGTAGTTGATCTCAGACATCAACTTTTTATCCCCCGGAGTAAACATCGCGCGGCATGGAATAATTGCTGCTGGCACTTCGCGTCGATTGACGTGAAGCCTTCTTGCGACCCTCTCCTAGGATCAAGTGTATCCAGTCGGCCGGCTGCTCGGCGTCGATCGTCGCCAGGCTGCGTCGATCGACGTCGAGTCGAATTCCAAATTTTTTTTTTTATAATTAACTGAAAAAAAAAATGTTAAAGGAAAATAACGGAAATTCGAAATAATAAAAAAACGAAAATTAAAAAGAAATTACGAAAAGAGTTGGGTTACCTCCCAACAAGTGCTTGATTTAACGTCGCAGCTCGACGATACCTCAATTCCCAGCCAAGGAGGTCGGGTCCAGACACGCCGACCTTTGGCATCCACAATGTAGACTTTCCGGTCTTTGATAATGGTGGTGAGCTCAGAAAAAGGTGGCGCAGTTGACACTGCTACCCTATCGTTTCCTCGCTCCCACTCAATGGCAGCGGCTTCTTCTTCTTCAGACTCATCCTCTTCTTCAATAGTGGAGATTCGATTGCACTCCGCCTTCTTCTTGTTCTTGTCGATCACAAAGGTGATCCTCTCGTCATTTGCTCGGAGTGTGATCTCGTCGCCTCGACAGTCAATGAGAGCGGCGCTAGTGTCGAGAAACTCACGCCCTAAGATCATGGGCATATTCTCATCCTCCTTCATCTCGTGCACCACGAAATCTGCAGGAAAAATGAGATGGCCCACGCGAATGAGCACATCCTCTAGTATACCTTTCGGGCGGGACACAGACCGGTCCGCCATCTGCAGGGTGATTGTCGTGGGCCTCATCTCTCCGATGTTGAGACGTTTGTAGATGGAGTACGGCATCAGGTTGATACTGGCCCCAGTATCGCAAAGTACTCTCTCGAACGTGTGTCCCCCAATCTCAACCGGAATAGAGAAGCATCCAGGATCGCTTCTCTTGATGGGCACCTGCTTTTGAAGTAGCAGGCTGCACTGCTCGTGGATCTTCACCGTCTC